>CM029562.1:23442818-23476514 GCA_017309665.1 Coelopa frigida
TTCCCTGGTGCTGGCCACGGTGTCCCACGACCCGACGACCTGGAGCTGCCCGAACGATGATAACATGCAGATCGGCGCAGACAAACACAAACACACCAGGAGCCGGTCACCAGAGGCAGGGTTGTCGTCTGCTTGTTTTGCGTCCTGTTTCACGACCCCAACTCTTCCTCGCTCCTCGTGTGTCGTCTGTTGGGTTTCCTTATTTTTTCTTTTGTTTATTTGTGATTTCTTATTGTTTTTGGTTGCGAACTTGATTAATTTCATTTTGTATTCCATCTCACTCTAACGTTTACTCTCTCTATCTTCTCTCTTTTTCCCTCTTCGTGCAGCGCTGTTCTTCATCTTTCCACAGCAGAACAAGACGGCGATCAACTCTGAAGGTAAGTTTAATTAACTATTTCCATATCCAGCAATCATGTTAGTTTTAAGCCCTCCGACAGCAGGCAGGGGGCGGGATGTGGGCGTGGTTGGGTTGGAGGATGGCATCGCCACCATCATCGAGTGGGTGGGTGGATTGGTTAGAGGTTGACTGGTAGATAGTGTCAAGGTAGCAGGAAGTCTGGAAACAAGTAGTTTCCAAGTTTCGTGAACGACGGAAGTTCAGTCGAGCGTGAGTCACTCGGGTGCGCACAGAGTGGGACATTTTTATCTGTTCTGTTGAAAATTGTTCTTGATGTTGATGATGGGAATTTTTGTTAATATTTCTAATCATATGAAGCAAATTATTACCGTATTTTTATTTAATTATCATTTATTTAATATTATTTAATGTTTCGGTATTCCATTTGATTTTTTGTTTCATATTTAACTTATGTTGGAGTTGTTTTATACATTTCTGATAAAAGATAAGAGCACAAAAAATTCCCTTCCTCAAAATGTTAATTTAAATTTTGTCGCACCCTGTATGCAGCAGGTGGTGTGCGATGCCGTTGGTGTGCGTCGATGGGTGGTTGGGTGTTGGTGTCACTTATCGCAGTAATATATTTTCGTGGCCCGCCGCAGGTCGATCTTGTTCGCCAGCGAGGCGCAAAGTTTAAATTAAAATGAACGCGCTAATCAATTTAACCGCGGGCCCGCCACCTCACTTCACCACACTACACTTCACCGCACCTCGCCGCACTCCACCTGATCCATCCCCTCAGGCCTCGGGCTGACGCAGACAGACGCCTTCGCTCATGTCAGGGACGCGACGGAACTGAATCAACTAAAATTCGGTGGTGAAGGCGGTGGCGGATCCATGGAATTCTACCTCAACGAGCTTCGAGAGCGCTTTCACACAGGTCGTGGTGAGAGGACGCCGAGGACGAGGTGTTGGCAGTGGTGGAGTTGTGGTTTCCGCTTCCGGTTGGCGGGCGATGACAACGTCGCGAGCCGAACATTAGACACTAAACTATTGTGGCGTGTAAATTTGTCTCTCTATCTCTCTCTCTCTCTCCTTCTCACCCCTCGCGCGCTCTCTTTCCTTCGTTCCGTGGTTCTCGCTCTGGCACCTTTGCTATTCCTCTCTCAGTCGCATGCTTGGATTCATTTGTGGCAACAACTTTAACGCCAACAACAACAACAACAACTAGAAACCCCAGAGCAACATCACGGTTTTGCATCTCGGGATTTCGGCGGTTGCAAGTCAGACACCTTCGACCAGAGTTGCCACCTAACGAGACCAGGAGCAAATATTTGTTGGTTAAAAGTTCTAGTTTGAATATTTTCGAGATAAGTTATGGATTGAAATTGATTGCTTTTATACGAAGATAATAGAAATATATCCTGGGATAGTTTTCACTATATTCATAATTCCCCAAATACCTAAAAGAAATCAATGAGAAAAGTTCAAAAATTTTACTTTTTTTGAAAACTTAAAATCTTCTCAATCCCCGAAATCTTCGCCCACAGCTCTCGCCGTAGTAATCACAGTGATTGCGTGGTTGCATCTGTTGAATTTCCCGACTGACAGTAATTAGCCCAAGGTGGCAACCCTCCGGCAGCAGAACTAAACGATGCTGCTCAATTGGCTGACACGGAATGCCGTTAATTGAGTGGCAGATCCTACGCCACAACCCGCCCCAACCCCAGCTGGGTTCGTGCGACTCGACTTGTCGCACTTCTGCGGTGATGAATGGATGAAGTGCGAGACGCGTCTGCCGAGGGAGGTGGAGCTGGAGCTGCTCCAAATGCTCGCGATTTCAAGAAATGAAGCAACTAATTGAAATGCACGCTCGAGCGTAAACTTGGCGTCCGACCCATGGGAGGTACCACCTCTGGAGAGGGGCGTGGGGAGAGGTTGTCGAAGGACGCCGTCGGAACTGGAGCGAACCGAGTTCGACCGAGTTGTGTTGAGTGAGCGAACGAAGCTGAACTGAGCTGAGCTGCCGAGAGCTGTTGGCCGTGATAAATGAGTTGCTCCCCAACTTTGCTAATGACTCGCTGCGTCGCCCGGCGACAAGGAAAACATTTAATGCCGCGACCCTCACGACCCTGTCTCCTCCGCCTCCTCCTCTTCCTCCTTGAGATGGACACTGCACGAAGGTCATTCGTCCGTTTGTCCTTTGTTTGACGATCGCAGTCCGTCCGTTTGTCCCGCCCGTCTTTGGTTTCGGCCAATTTTGTCGTGCAGTTGGTTTTTTGAGTTTCGGCCAAAAATATTTGTGATTCGAAAGAGAGAGAGATAGAGAGAGAGCTTGAGAGGTGGACGTCAAGGCAATTAATTGCCTCCTCACCCAAAGTTTTCCCTCTCGAGTTTCTTCGCAATTATAAAATTACCTAATTTAATTTTTTATTTTTCAATTTCCTTCTTGCATCTCAACTTTTCTCAGTTGTTGTTTCTGTTCTGTGGCTCCTTTTAAATATCTAATTACTTAAGTAGCCTCGACACACAAACATGTTGCTTCGCAAATAACTTTCCTTTCCCAACACAAAATATGTCATTGATCTAGAATACTCAACTTTTAAAAGCTTCCACTGATTAAATGTTTTCACAAATAATAAGGAAATAATTTGGAAAATATTAATTTATAAATTAAAGTGGATTTCTATATCAATTGTTGAGACACTAGAATTTTTTGTGTATGCGAAAAAAAAAGAGTTTTATATTAATATAGAAATAGCTTAGTAGATTGTAACCCGATTTTTACACCTACATTAACTTTTCCTCCCTTCTGTATTTTTATATAGTGTTCTCCACTTCGATAAAGAGCAACAAATCGGTGCCTACCAGCGGCAGCAGCAGCCCTCAGTCACATGGAAGTCCCCGTTCTCCACCGATCTATCCGAACCTGTCGCCCTATTACGGTAAGTTTCGCACACATTGGATGAATAGAAAGAATGACCGAAAGACAGACCGACAGCCAGAAATATAGAAAAATATGACTTTCTTTAATTTTATCGTGTAATTTCGCTAAGAGCACACCATCTGTTTCTTTTTTATTTCTTTGTTCAAACCAATATTTTTATCTGATTTCTAATCTCTTTTTCTTTATCTCCCATTTTCTCCGGTCTCGCTGTTTGTTGTCGATTTCAGGGCACCGAGGCAGCCCTGGCAGCGTCGGCAGTTTATCGCCCGGAAATGAATCGCAAGTTTACGGCGACACAACCCTGATATCGCCGCAGAAAAGGATCAACCGCTCATATTTATGAGACTCTGCTTAAGTTATTATTATTATTATTTTTACTTTTCTCTATTTTTATTTTCATTATTATTTATATTGTGTTATTGTTTCCGTTGCTCCTTCGCTCGCACGCCCCGACCTCGGCTCTAACGTCTCCGTTTGCGTCACATTTAATGGATTTACTTTATGTCGTCCTCCCACCTTCGTCCCTTCGTGGTGTCATTCAAGTTGTCCTTTGAAGTTGGTTATTTTCACATTTTCTCCTTCTCTTCCTTCGCTTTCTGCTCTTCATTCTCTATTTGTTGTTAATATTTCCACACATAAACATCTTTTCGTACCTTTGTGAGAGTCGACAGGGATAATAAATACAACAACAACAATCCTTACGAAATTCCCCAGTCAGTCGAACCAATAATTTTTGCATTTAATTCGACGTTTATGCAACAGTCTCTAGTCCGTTGTTGTTGTTTGTCGTGCAGATCCTTCAAATGATTGTATATCCTTCGTACGTGTTCTGGTTCGTTGTCCTCGTGTCTATTTTCATCCTAATCGGTTACGGGTCGATGAAAGAGAGAGAGGGAGAGAGGACGAGAGTTTGATAAGAGTCATGTTCGACTCCATCAAAGCGGATCTCTCGATATATCTATTTTCCAATAAATACTTGAAGCTTCTTTAGAAATTAGTCTTCGTCGTCTCCTGCTGTTTCGCTTTTGCGCTATCACCGAGTTCAACAAATTTCGAGTCTTTTCTCGAACGACTTTTTCCATAATTTATTTTGTTTTTTCTTCGGGCCACGTTTTCTCTCTCACTCTCCGCTATTCTCGGCGTCTCTTCAGGTTTGTGAGAGTGTGAAAAGCCCATGAGAGTGTGTGGTGAGTGTGTGTGTTGTGTGTGCGTGTTTGTCGTAAAAACTCTTCAGAAGCCTGCTAATAAAATAATGCCTCCAACAACAACATGAACCATAAGAAGCTTTAATGCATCTCTCCTTCTCTCTCTCTCCCTCTAACTCACTCACGTTCCATAAGAAGAAGTCTGAGTTATGTCGTTTCTTATTAATTTTCCTTAATAATACACACGCATACTCATGCACACAATCGTAAAAGGGAATATTAAAAAACAAATAAGGAATTAAAAACAATTTTAAGCTCTTTAAAGAAGAAAAAATAAATAATTTGCAAATTCTCCAGAAGTCTGAGTCGTGAACCTGAAATGGATTTTGTGCGGGTGCGAAGGGGTCACAGAGGGTCCTCGAGTCTGCATTTATTTCGGGAAATTTAATCCTTCTTATTTTCTGTATTTTTTTTTTCTGTCTGTAATATTTAAATGTGTTCCTTTTTTCAATTTAATCTAAAGCAAAGATTGATATAATTTAATGTTTAATACTCTCTGAAAGTAGGTAGGTTTAAGTTTTCTTTCTGTTTTTTTCTTTTCTGAATTCTAATTTAATTTTTCCTAATTTCTGTATGTTATGAAAATACGTTGTTTTCTGATTTTTGTATTTAATTAAAATATTGTAAAATATCTTGAAAGAAATTCCAATCAATGTAATTGACTACAGTTTGTTTTTACTAATTAATTAAGTACTATAGTGGTGGTCATTGGCCCATCGAGTTAGGTAAAACATTAT
Source organism: Coelopa frigida (assembly GCA_017309665.1). Lineage (NCBI taxonomy): Eukaryota > Metazoa > Arthropoda > Insecta > Diptera > Coelopidae > Coelopa > Coelopa frigida. Next base: position 23,448,048 of record CM029562.1, read on the forward strand.
TTCGGACTTATGATTAACACGGCAGTGTTACAGGATCAACATCCTGAAAGTTCAAGGGATCCTGGCCGACTTCCGTTCTGATCAAATGCTCGAAATCATAGTAATAATTTTTATAATGAATAACGATAATTTTTGATTGTTTTTATTGTAAAATAACATCTTCAGTCACCCAAAAAGATCCTTTGTATACTTTTTGTAGAGTTTGTAGTTTTAAGGAAATTAAAGTTAATAAATACATAGTTTTTCATAAAAAATTACAAAATATGTGTTTTATTTATTTATTATTTTAAATAATATATTTTTATATATATTTATATTTCTTTTCTTTGATTTATTTATATACATAGACATTTTTGAAACTTACATTTATTTCGACTTAACCTTGGGTTCACATTTTTTATTAACTTCTTTCTAAAATGTGTTTTTAATCCACTTTTCTCTCTCGAAAATAATGTTATTTTCCACGAAATAAAGAAATAAATAAAATGAAACCCCACCGAAAAAAATCCCATAAATAGCTGTAAACCATGGATGGGCTTAAAAACAGAATGAAAATAAAGCAGCACAAAATAATAAATTAAAAGAATCGACTCGAAGGGAGTTGAGGACCAGGACCGAGGTCAGGACGAGTGTTCATTGGGAAAGCGGATTTCGACACTTCGACGCGAGGATCGTGTGAAGTGCCTGCTTTTCTGGTGGAGGCCTTTTGGTGCCATTTGCCTCTCTGGTCCACTGGGCGGCGACGTGAGTGTTGTTGGTGAAAGTCAAAAGGACACACACAACGACAGGACGTCAAGGGTCGGGCGAAGAGGCGGCCGCTTCTGGTTGAACGAGCGCAAAGAGAAGTCAGATAAACACTCGGACGCACAGGCTCCGAAGGACACTCACGCACATGACTCTTCAGACACACACACGCACACACACACCGACACGCGCACACATTCACACGTATGTATGAGAGACTCTCCTTGCAGAAGCGCACTTCCGTTGCGGTCTCATTTAACTTGACCGGCTTCCGGCGGCTCTCGCAACTTTGGTTTCGTTTCCGTTTCTGTTTTTTGTTTTGCTGTTCTTATTCTGCTTTTATTGCTTGACTTATTTTTGTTACTGATGGCCGTTGTTGTTGTTGTTGCTGTACATGGCCCTTACGCATCCACACGTAAAGATAATTTAACGCAAGTGAACAACAAAACGCAATAAATTCCAATTAATTGCGATTTCGCGCGGCGATGACTGCGAATCGAGTGGTCCCGGGTGTGAAGGAAGGAAGGAAGGTTCAAGGAGGAGGAGGATGAAGTGGAGGCCACCGAGGTGCTGGAACGTAGCTTGGCAGGACCTCGAGTCTTCGCTCCTCGCGCGTTGGTTTTTCATTCCTTATATTTTTGACAACTTCATCGAGGTGAAGCCAGGGGAATGAGAGTGGGAAAGTAAAGATGAAGAAGGAATCGAGCGTGTACTCATCGTGACCGTCTGTCTGTGTGTCCGTCTGTCTGTATATTTATTTGTCTGTCTGCTGTGTGAGAAGAATTGTTATTGCGACCTCAAGGACATAACTCTGCCTCTCTCCTTCCCTCTCCTCATGATAACGATGTATTCCAATGACTGGGAAGGAGAATTACAGAATCAGGAGAGCGAAGTTAATGATTCGCCATCTGCATTCGCTTCACTTCCGGTCGCCCTGAATGTCCGATTCAGGACGAGGAGGTTTAAACTTTGCAGAGAGGGGGAGAAGAAAATGAAAGGGCCACTGATAGGGATAATGAGAGAGCGAAAGAGAGAGAGAGACAGATCTCAGCAACGAAACGAGGTGGAAATTAAACTTTGTGTAAGCTGGAGTTGGGATTAATTAATTAATTATTGATGCCGGTGCAGTGCCAACTACAACAACATAAATTTTATCATATGGCCAACGGGGACAATACAAAAAACAACAACAACAATAGCAACAACTACAATCCAGAGAATTTTAATGCAAATCAAATCGGAAAATCTCTTCCTAGAAATATCACAAAATGCAACAATGATGACAATAAACAATTGTTGTTAGTTTGGAAATAACTAAACTAATAAAAACAATAACAATGGGATGATTTTCTTCAACAACAACAACATTTTCTATAACTACAACAATATTTTCTATAACAACAACAAATATTTTCTCTAATAACAATAACATTTCATTCAACAACAACATGATTTCATTCGACAACAATGATCTCAATGACTAAGCATGCACAAATTTTCATTCACGTTTCAGTGAATTTTCTCTCGAAATGCGATTAACTTTTCCCCTCCATTGTTTGTTGTATTGTAGATGCTGAGGTGCTCTTGTTGTTGCTATTGTTGTTTGATTTGTTGTTGCATCAACTCGCATCCCAGTCTCTCCTGGTCCAGTTGCCTGATCCCTGCGGCCCATACATATCTCGAGGGACATCAATAATAATTCTGTTGATATTTATGCATTCAGGCGGAACGAAGTATTGCGACGAGAGCGAGATAGTACGAGTGGGAGGACGAGTGATGGTGTATTTCGCCATCCTGCTCACCAAACGTAAGCGGATTTTTGATTGACCCCCCCGCCGCTTCGCCCCCGAAGGTTCAATCGAGTCGACAAAATATTTGAGGATTTAAATTATCGCAAGGAATTTTTGGCATCTGATTTAATATTCGTTCGTTGGTTCGGATTCGCCTGAGTATCCTTGTAGCCAGGATCAACGAATCCCACTAATGCCTTGAGCTTGGTCGTATTCGCAATTAATGAAAGATTGATGAGAAGCCGAAGTCGAAGCCGAATCGTCGACGTTCGTTTCGAATGGTCCTGTGACCGGAAAAGCCTGATTTCGATTGAGATTTTGCGAAATTCGTAATTCGTTGTCATGTTTAATGCAACGAGGAGGGAATTTCGATATCTATCTCGATATCGCTCTGTCTCACTCTTGTTCTCTTGTCTCCCTGTAGGAGTTGTTTAAGCTCCGGGGATAATGAAATCCCTTGGTCGTTGCCCCATGGGTCAATAAGACCCGCATCAAGGATCGCAACGATGTCGTCACCGGATGTGAAAAATTAATTCCTCTGTGCCTTTTAAATAACCATAAGCCGTCTCGTTCTCACACTCTGCCCAACCATATCTCTCTCACTCTCTTTGTCGCCTTTACCTCTCGCCTCGCTGCAGCTTTTTATCTCTCTTACAACGTGGTTCACCTCGTTCTGTCTCCTTCTCACGCTGTCACTCTCTTTCGCTGCACTGCGTTAATGACACCGAATATGGCTGTCATTACGTAGCCGCCGGGCGGAAGCGATTCTCCGCCGGAAGCGGATGTTGCCAAGGATGAAGCAGAAGGAGCGAATTTCGAGTCAGCGACCACCGAATTAATTAAAAGGCTTTAAGAAGGTTTAAAAAAAATGCACAACTGTTGTATTTTTTACAATATTTTATTTCACTGCAACAGTAATATGTTCTACAACAACAATGTTTTCCACAACTACAACAATATGCACCACAACAAAAACAATTGTTACTATATCAGCAATATCAATAAAAAAGGAAAGATTTTCCACTTTCAAAAGGATAAAAAAATAGGGAGCGTATTGGTGTAGAAGAGAGAGACAAAGAGGGAGAGAAAGGAGAGAGGAGCAGCTTGAGATAAGGATGCTGGACGAAGATTTAATTAATAATCGACGAATTAACAACACAAACAAATCCTCAAAGGCGCAAGAGAACCACAGAACGAAGGAAGGCAGGAAGGAACCGAAAGGACATGCGATGCTGCAGTGATTGCAACATTTTCGCTAGAGTGCGTTTCGTTGGAAAATCAGAAAAAGAGAGAGAGAAAAAAATTCACACGAGGACGTCTGGACACGAGGTCGAGTGTGGATGAGGCAAAGAGAACGAAGACGAGGGAGGCGGAGTGAAAAATTAATTGCGGTCGTTGTAAATTTCCCTGCGTGAGCAACAATTAATGTGAAGTACAACAAAGACAAGAACGACGACAACAACAACAATAATAACGACAGACACAAGAACAACATAGAACTTAAGCCAGCTGATGACCAAGAGTCAAAGTGAGATAAGAACGATGGGGAGAGTGTGAGAGAGGCAGAGTGTGGGGGAGACAAAGAGTGAGAGAGACAGTAGCAGTAGTAGTAGAAATAATGTGAATTCTCAGTGTTGCCATTTGGTAGTTATTTTAGCTGGTGAAATGTTCTTGATGTATGATATTCTTGTTGTATAATGTTCTTGTAGTAATAATTGTATTTGTAGTCGTAATAGTTATTGTAAATGTAATGTTGTAATTGTTATAGTTATTATACTGTTCTTGTTGTTGTAATGTTATTGTTGTTGTATAATGTTCTTGTAATGTTATTGTTGTTGTTGTTCTGTTCCTGTTGCTGCTGCTGTCCTCACACTTAAAAGTCCTTGACGAACGAATGTAACAACCGCTTCGACATTTGCATCGAACGCGCTCTCAATTCGAGCACCACTCACTCACTCACACACATACACAGACACAGAGACTCGCCCCCAACCAACACCGCCGCAAGCACAAAGAGACACACACACACACGGAAAAGCATCCTTTACCACAACACCCTGTATTCGCCTGAAGCGGAAGTGCTTCCGCCCGCATTAACGAGCTCAAGGATTTTGTAATTAAATCGTTTCGTTCTTGTCTGCATGTGTGCGAAAGGGCACTTGTGTATGAGTTTCTCTCTCTTTCTGTCACACTCTCTCTCCCTCCCACTCTATGCCACCCTTTCGCCCTTTCATTCTACCTCCTCTCTACCACTACATGTGCGAGTGTTTTTAAATGAAAAGCGCATAAAATCACTGGAATCATAATTAAGCGGTTTTTCATTATAATTTTCCGTTGGATACCACGATGAGATGAACGTTGAGAGGGACGATGAGAAGGACATGATTTTTTTGTATTTTTCCGAAACAATTTTCACGAGACAAGCGAGTCATAATTAAGGAGGTTACGGACAGTAGACGGAAATACATCAATTTCTAGGAATAAAAATATTGCACACAAGTTTATTCTCGTCGATGAAAGATCTTTTGGAGAGAGGAGACTGGGTTTGCCTTTAATCCTTGATTCCAAGAAAGTTTTCAGGTACTTCCAATGAATTTATGCGAAGAAAATTCATTCAAGATGCCTATTTTCCATCTCTGTTCCACCCGCCCCAAGGATCTCATTGAATACTCGTTAGGAAATAAAATACGGTGGAAACTTTTATTGTCAATATTTCTTAGATCGTACTCTCGAGTCGTATAATACTTTATTGCGCGCCGATTTGAGCCCCAGAGGTGAGGGGAGATGAGGGGAAGGTGAGTTCACCTTCTCTGACCCACTTTTATTACAGCGGCCTCCTCTTTGATTCCTCCCGATGCGCGTCCTCTGCGGCAACTGGCGGCATCAGCATCAGTCAGTCTTTGGTTGAAGAGCTCCCTGAACTTAGAACTACACGGCTGGACCCCGGTAGGGGGGCGTGGCCATGGGCGTGGCTACGCGGGCAACCGCTCGATCTGAATGGTCGAGTGTTTGATGTTGTATTTGTGGCTTTGAGCCAGGTGCCGCGCTCGATCCAACACCGTGTTGCTGTCGCTCAGGAGATCTAAGAGAGGGCGAGAAAAAGAGAGAGAGAAGACATTGATATAACAAAATTCAATAGGATGATCTTCTGATTACCGATGACCAGATGGACCATCATCACATTATGGTTCGAGGTGTGACTCCAGACGTTCAGATGATGGACGGACCTGCAAAGGAAATTCGAATCACGGGATTTTAAAGGACTCTTCCTTGCAGAAGAAAGTGAAAGATGAACCTACTTGACACCCTCGATGTGTTCGAGATCTCGTTCGAGGTTCGCCAAGGAAACCTCCAGCGGCACGGCGTCCATGAGGATGCCGATGGATTCCTTGAAGAGGCCCACCGTGGTCATGATCACGATCACCGAGAAGAGCAGCGTGCACAGTGGGTCAGCGAACTTTGCACTGGGCTATAGAATACAGAATTACATGATTAATTTAATTGGTCATCGTGTGTTGAGGATGATGAAGAACTCACCACAAACTTGATCACGATCGAGGCCACGAAGACCCCGATGCTCTGGACTAGATCACCGATCACGTGGATCATGGCGGCGCGGAGGTTCAGGTTCTTCTCGCTGTGCTGAGATCTGGGGCGGAAAGAGAAGGAAAGGAGTTGAATTTAAGTTATGAATTTTCATCACGACCCATGAAGTTAAAGGTGAAATTCATCACCACAGTTGAAACTCCCACATTTCCATCTACGGTTGGACGGATTTCAGGATCTGCGTCACCCACAATCCTTCGGTCCTTTAATCACCAACAGTTCTTCTCTCACCCATGATCCTTCATTCGCCCACGGTCCCGTCCCACACTCGTCTCCGTTGATTGGTTTCATTTAATTCTGTGTCCTTGCGTTCGAGTATTTAAAAAGTAAATGCGTAAAAGTGTCCGTGAACTCATTGCATTTCATTTCGCGTCGCGCCTCATGCCATCTCATTTGATTTCGTTCCAATTCGCCTCGTTCCATTCCTTTCCAATCCATTCAATTCAATTCACTCACCCTTTTATGTGTTTCAGGCCATTTCCGGTGGCGTCGCTGTCGTCGTCCATCAATGCGTTGTGCATTCCCGATGCGTGTGTGTGTGAGTAACCCATGTGTGTGTGCGAGTGTGAGTGGCCGTGTGAGTGTGAGTGAGCGTGGCTGTGGCCGTGGGATCCACCTGGCAGCAGCGATGAACCATGCAAAATAAATGCCATACTATGGGATAGAGAGAGAGAAAAAGAGAGAGAGAGTGAGAGAGTGTTAACGAGAAAAGGGAAAAGAGTAATATAGTAATATAGAGGGGAAAGGAGAGGGAGAGAAAAACGTTGGAAAACTCGTTTAAAAAATATTGAGAGAAACGCGATAAAATGGCGTAAAACAGCCTGTTGTTGTGTTTATGTTGTGGTTGTTGTTGTTTTTTTAATTATTATTGTTGTTGTAGTTGTGTGCATATGTTCTTCGGAAACGAGCGGAAGCCAAAGTAATGGGTTATTTAAGGCGTTGCCACTGGAGTTGAGACGGAAATTTTATCCTTGAAAAACAAATGAAAGTTTTTTTTGACAAAAAAAATAAAAAATTTATTACAGAAAAGGTAAGTAATAGAAATTAAATGTGTATGAAATTATCAAAAGCTCAAATCAAATTTGAAAATTTGAAGAAAACTTTATTAAAAAAATTTGTTTAATGACAATTCTATTAATTAAAAAAAAAAATTTAATAATTGAAATACATTAATGAAAAATGGCAATACTTTTTTCATTGGTATTATTTTTCTGCTTCATTGAAATACAAAGAGAATAGTAAAGTTAATATCATCAAAAGGTGACCATCATAAATTTGAAGAACCCACCCATACTCACACAATATTGATCAGAATCCCGATGCCCGATATCGTCATCATCGTGTTCGCGTCCAGATCAAAGTCGTTGGAGTAGAGACGTTCGATGGCCACCATCACGAGTGTCGCGGTCAGAATCCAGATGCTCAGAATGGATACGATGGCTCCCATCACCTCTGCGGCCCCCCCACCGGATGTAGATGCAAATTTAGTTCAATTGAAATGAAGTCCAAATAAATAAAATGATATACAAAAATAAATAAATACAAAGAAAAACAAAATATAAAAATAAGTAAAACAAGTAAACAAAATACGAGAATACAAAAATAAATATAAAAAGATTGAACAGGCTCCAGAAATAAATAATAAACAAAAATAAAAGGTTTCTACAAAAATAAAAAAATATATAAAAATTAAATGAAACAAAAGAAAAACAAGAGACAAAAATACAAAAATATTGATAAAAGAAAAATTCATAAAATTCTCCGACGAAAAATAGTTCTTAATTTATTCTATCGTCGTGTGCTGCGCCTGGATTTGTTTATTTGTTTTTTCATATTTTCTTTATTTTCACCCCTGCGTTATCTTCGCGTATCCTGGGGCGAGTGAAAGCCGCAGATAGAACGAGTGTGATAGAGAGAGAGAGAGAGAGAGGGATGGAGAGTGACGTCTCTGCATCCGTCGGATTGCAATTGCATTTGTATTGAGCGCAGTCCGCTTAATTGAACGACTTCCGCCTCCGCCTCGACTTTCTGTTTTTATCGTGCCTCGTTCGAAATCGATTTTAAATTAATTTTCTCAAATTTCGAATTCTCGACAAACCGCTTCCACATCCACCCTTGAGCCTCCAGCTCACAGATATATGGACTATCGACCGTCGTGGTCATTAATTGAGTTCTCTTCCGATAAGATCGGATCGACGTCGTCGTCGTCGGGCAATCAATGGACGGCGATAACTTCGATACTTATATTCGAGTCACGCGTCATTGCGAGGAAGCCTTTGGACAAGGGTTTGATGATCGCCATTGGGAAAAATACACATATGAAAAAATATATGGATTGTGATTGTCTCTTTATTATCACCATGAAGAGATATATCATCGATAAATATAAATTATCGGTCCCATTCGATTTGAAAAACTTCTTTCTAACTGAATCTGAAATCAATTCATTTAAATATATATATGAAAAAATATATGGGTAATGATTGTCTTTATCTTTGTTGATCGATTAATTATCAGCGCGAAGAGATAAATAATTATATTTCTTTATCTATCGATTTATCGAAATTATCGATAATAATCGAACGTACAATTTATTTTGTATAATCATTCTTTTTTAATTAATATTTTCAAGTTTGAAACGAAGACGTCTTCATAGATTTCTCTCCCTTGAGACACACGATTACCGAATACTGATTACTCTCCCCGGTCGGCGCTTACTTCTATCGTGGCAGAATCAATCGAGTTTTATTGAACCGACGACTGGTTGGCGATTTATTGGACCCGTGGCGCGACCGCGACCTTATCGAACGGACATCGATAGCGACGAAAACAATAACTTGGCCCATCGATGAAAATATATACAAGTATATGTATGTGTATGTGGAATGAGCATTTGCCTTCTCGCTTACTCACCGGTGCGCTTGTAGCCGAAGGACATCTGTCGGTCGGGGGGTCGGGAGCCCAACCAGATGGCGACCAGTCCGATCACGAAGCTAATGCAATCGGAAGCGAGGTGGGCGGCGTCCGTCATGATGGCCAGACTTCCGGCTAAATAGCCGCCAAGGAATTCGATAATCTGGCAACACACCGTAGAGATAGAGAGGGAGAGAAAGAGAAGAGATCGATATAAAGTGATGACTCTGATTTGGATTTAAATTTTAAACAAATGCATTGAAATGGAATTGAATGAATGAGTAATGCGAAGTGCAGGGAGCGGAAATGCGCCAACGGAAGAACGGGGCCGGAAGTGGTCGTTGGCTGGAGCGGAAGCGACTTACCATGAATATGCAGCATAAGGAGATCGCGAGCAGGATCTTCAGCTTCGCCTCCTGGGTGGTTTTGCTCGAGAGGTCGGCGGAGAATCCGGGTTGCTCACAGCGGCAAACGCGACGCGGGTCGTCGTAGTCCGGATCCTGTGGGTTGGGAGGAGGTAAATTTAGAACCGTTGCAATAACAACAACATCGAGAAAAACAACAACGACATCTACAACAATCACAGCAACAGAATGGACATGAAAAATAACTGATGCGATTTAAAATTTGAACAATTCATGGTTCGCAATCAATTTCAGCGAATTTGCAACAGTCCGAACGATTGCTCTCATTTTTGTTGTTGTAGTTACTGTAGTTGTTCTTGTTGTTGTTCAAGTCGTTGTTGTTTTAATTGTTAGCTCTTTGTAGTGTTTATATTTGCACTCCAAATATTTGTGAATTATTTTGAAGCAAAAAATAGCTTTCATCTAATATTTACAAAATGCCTGCAAAATATTCTGATTTGAAATTTTGTTTTTCTAGTATTTTGGTTTTGGATTAGTGTGGGCATTTTGAAGTGTTGTTGTTTCCTCTATTTCACCAACAACAAGTGTGTGTTTTTTTGCTTTTGTTTAGTTTGTTTACGTTTCGTTGCAAGTTTTTGGAAATTGTTTACATTTTGTCATGAAATATTTACGTTTCGCGAATGGTTTTCCAAATTTACTTAATCAAATTTGCTTTTTCAATTTCCACTAATTTCTATTTCAATTTGAATAAAATTATATTTTGTTGTTGTTGCTTCGTGTTTTTCTAATATTATTCTCGCTGTTTCGAAATGTTTATTTTGCTTGTTTTTAATGGAATATCATTGAACCCATTATATGTATCAGCAAATGTGTAAGAAATTTTTGGATTAATAAACGAATAGAGAGAGAAAATTTGTTAGAATAAAAAAAAAATATTTCGCATAATCAGTTAAAAAATTCAATATTGAGAAGTGAAAAATCGAAATAATCTAATAATAAAAATATCTCCAACATGAAGTTCTCTCAGAATTCTTGCGGCGTCGTTCGCCATCGTAGTCGATTTGAAATAAATTAAATTTCAAAAATAGAATATTTATCAAATTTAATCAATCATCACGGAATGAATTTATTATTCCACTCTTGCATTTTGTGCTATCGCCTCTTTGGTGGAAAAATTCTCACTCCCACTTAATCTCTCTCGCTCGCTTCTACATAATCTCTCTCATTTACTCTCGCCCTCATTGTATGACGAAATCAAATTATGTTCTACTTGCATTGTGGTTGTTGCTGCTGCAGTTGTTGTTGTTGTTCAACAACGGTACTTCCATCGTGCTCTCATCATGGTCCAGAATCAAGTGGTTGTTACTGCTACTGTTGTTGTTATTGTAGTTGTTGTTGCTGGTGTTCATCAGGTTGCTGTTGTTGATGATGTTATGATTGTTATTGTTGCTGTTGCTGTGACTAGTATAATGATTGTCGTTGCTATAGTGATTATTTCCATAGAAGTTGCTGTTGCTGTTGTAGTTGTTGTTGCTGTTGTTGTTGTAGTTGTTATTGGTTTGATTACCACTGCTGCCGTTGTGTCTATTGTAATTGCTACCATGGATCTCATTGATATTATTGTTGTTGCTATTGTTATGGATGCTATGATTATTTCCGATAAACATCGCGAAGCTCTCATCATCATCGTCATCTGTTGTTGTCATCATAGTTGTTGTTGTTGTTAGTGGTGGTTTTGGCGTTGCCGGCGGTGTTGATGCTGGTGATGTCGATGGTGTTGTTGTTATTATTGTTGTTAGATTATTATCGAACCTCTCGTATTTAGGCATTTTTGTAGTTAATTCGATTATTGTTATAATTTTTGTAGCGTTGTTATTTTTATATTGTTGTTATTTTTGTTAAGTTTTTATTTTTCTATCGTTCTAATTTTTATATTATTTTTCTATCGTTCTAATTTTTCTATCGTTGTTATTGTAGTTCGTTTTGTGGTTTTTCTCCCCTCCTCCTCCACTTAGCTGACTGATTGTCTGTCTAATCACTTTTTCGCACTATCTGCTCGGCGCACGCAATTTACAACAACTACGACGACATCTGCATGAAAAACTCCGAATACAATAACAACACGAGCACAATGAGAAAATAATCAACACGAACTATTAATTCAGTTGCTTATGATTATTGTATTATTTTCTTTTTTTATTGTTGTGTTTCTGTTGTTTTTTTATCTGTTTTTCTGTTTTTTTTTTGTGTCGTTTTCTCAAACGTTAATTCAATTTAAGTAATTTTTATTATTCACTTCGTCACCCTGGATGGCATTATTATTATAGTTGTTGTAATTTAATTTGTTGCCGGTGTGATTGATGTTGTTATTGTTGTTTAAATCTTGTTGTTATTGTTGTTGTTTTTGTTATTGTTATTGTTTTTGTTATTTTTGTTGAATCGCTCCGCGCAACCGATCGTCGCGATCACAGTCAGAAGCCTACTGAAAGTTCGTCCGACTCGTCGCCTCGACTTCACTCCCCACAGACGCTCTCTCTCTCTCTTCCTCTCCCAGTCCCATCTCTTTCGCACTACTGTCTCTTTCTCTCTCTCACTCTCTGGCTAGTTGTTTCCTTGGCTCATGTTTTAGCGCTATCGTTTGTCGTCCCCATTCTGGGCGGCCGCATTCGCCACTGGGTCCGATAAGAAGCGATTCCCACTTTGTTATTATTGTTGTTGTTGTGGTTGAGCTGGTATCATTGCCATTGTTGTTGTTATTCTGGTTAAGTTTCGACTGCCGTCGCCCGTGATGAGCAGTGGTTTTTCTATGAATTAATTGTTTTTTTGTGTGTTATATTAGGAATTATTTAATTCAAAATATCGCGACGATATCGTGTCGAAGGGTTGCCACAGGTTTCGAAAACATGTCAAATTGCTTTACATTAAAGCAATGACATTTTTGGATAACACAGAAGATAGTCAAAAGGCAAAATTGAACTTTGTAAATATTTGATATTTTATTATCTAATTTTTACCATTTCCCCTATTTTACACATTTATGACTAGTTTTATCTGACAATTTTATTTTTTTAATTCCTTAGCTTTTAATTGCATATCTAATCACTTTTTAATATTCTTATGGCCAGTTGTTTTATTATAGTCTGTATCAACAAAATAATTGCGTTAATTCTATGTTATCTTCTCGTCATATAATAAAACTAACTTAATCTAAAATTACCATTATTTATTTACGATTTTCCTTAAAACTCTCTTGATTTAATCATATCCAAACAACTTCTAGTGATTAAATTCATTCTGAGTAATTCACCTAAGAGAATTCTCTGTGATTATTTTTTCTCGTAGTTTTTCCCATAATTATCAGATTTTCCCCTTTTCGATGTTATTCGCCAGAGATGTTTTATACAAAATTTATGGGTAATTATTAATAGTAATTATTCGCATATACAGAGTTCGTCATCGGAGAGTTGTGGAACGTATTTTGAAGATAAAATATTATTGTGGAATGTAAGCAATGAGTAGTTGGTGGAGAATTAAACGAAAGGTGATTAGAAGAAAACTTCGTTGACCCCGATGCTCGGCTCCCCACGATCGTCACCATGGCGTCATCTAGGTGGAAAATGAGGTGATCCCTGACCTCAGCTACATGCAGTCACGTAATGGATTTCGTAATGGAGCTTGTCGGAAGATGACTAGAATACACCGACATATCTTATCGTTGGGATCTTAGTAACCAAAAACATTCGCCACCTTGACGGGTGTGTTTCGGAGTGCGAAGACACCTAAAAGTCCCGGGCTCGACATGCGACCAACGGGTTGACGAAACCAAATCGACACGAGTCAGCTTTCATTAAGAACAGTTAAATACCCTCTCCGCTGATAAGAGTTCGATAAGAGAGACGTGAGAATTCGACGGTAGACCATCGACAATAACAATAGCTAAAGCTATAATAGCACCAACAATGATCTACAACATCCTGAACATTTAATTTGTAGAGCGATTTGTTCTGAGTCCAAAGTGAGCAAAATTTACTGTGCATGTTGTTCCTAAGAATTTATTGCTCTTATCCAATCGAGGGAAATTTTATATTTACCACATCAAACAGTCAAGCAAATAATGTTGCAATCAAACAAAAAGTAAAAATGGAGGAATAAACAAAAAAACACTTTCATAAGTTTGCTCAGCTGTTGATATTTTTCGAACCCTTCGAATGGTGAATTAGAGCAACGTTTGTGTGAAGATAAATATTTCTACTGAGAAACTCTCTCTTCTTTGTCAATAATTTATATTTTATCATTGAAAGTTTCAGTAGAACTTTGGGTTTTTAATCGAAGAATTTTCCGTATATTCTGAAACAAGTGATTAGTATATATTTTTTTAATACTGTTGTTATTTTTCAATTTTATTAATTTTTTATTTTTTTAATTATACATTTTTTATACACCATTTTAATACTTTTTTTTATAAATAAATTTTATCTGCATTCTCATTAAATTATGTAGTTTATTAGGACATTTACAATTTCAAAATGGATAACAATTATTTTTTATTTAAAACAAAAAGCAATCATTAGGTTCAGACACTACAACAACAAACAACTTGTTCCTACACACTTGTTGTTATTTTTGTTCATTGAACTTCGCTGCAATTTTATATGAAAAATTAGTTTATTATCACAATTTCTTGTTTTGTCGATCGTTTTTGTTGTTGTTGTCCGTTCGTTTATTTCTCTGTTGTTGATTTTGCATTCGTTGCTATTTTGTTGTTGGCTTATTCGAGATGATCGCTCTTTGCTTCGAGAGCTCTTGCTTCGAGATCAGCGACAAGTGCGATAGAGTTAATGATTGGCCTGGGAGAGGAAATATTAAGAAAGAGCGAGAGAGAGAGAGAGCGCAAAAACGTGAAAGCGTGAGAAGTTCGGTGCTGGGAGCACGTGCTTCAATGGGATGTGGGGAAATGAAAAACAGGTGTTGTTTGTATTTAAAATAGAAAATCGCAGAAATAAATTGAGTGTCAATTAAAAAAAATTTAATTAGAAATATTTCAATAGTAATAAATTTATATATTTAAAATATTAAAATGTAAAAAAATTAAAACACATGTAATAATTATTAATTTTAAAATAAAATAAGTTTCAACTTCGCTAGCCACCACTGTGATCGCGTGACCACCTACGATTTTTTATTGAAATTAAAGACTTTGCATCTAGTTGAAATAAAATTATTATGATCAAATCATTGAAATAAGTGCAAAAACTGTTCCAACACTTGCAGCCTCCACTATGATCGGCCACTGCTGGCGACCAGTGTTCCCACATTACAAGCAACGAGTGCAGCCTTTTTTGTTTCAAGATCAACAAACTTCCGCACGAACTCAATGCAACCAGCGGTGGGGCAATCAGAGCGTGCCACTGTGGGGAGAGGGCGGTGGGGACAGAGAGAGAGGAGAACAGGAGAACGCGAACGCCAGCAGCACTGATGAGAGTCCGCAGCCAGTTGGAGAGAGGAAGAGAGCCAGAACCTGAGTGTGTGAGAAGAGAGGAATCGACAGGCTTGCCATCGTTTTTGAAATGTGAATTTTTGTCAAAATTTAAATTTATAAAATTGCTCATTGAACTAATATAAAAAATTGTAAACTATTAAAATATAAAATTTTTTATTTGTTAAATTTTTAACAAAATCTTTGTTTATATTAAATTTTTTAATTTCCATATCTTTTTTTTATGCTTGAAATTATGAAACAAACATATTATATGACATTTATCTTAGTTGAATATGTGTGAATACACAAAAAATGTAAAAATGTTTTTTATAAACTGACTTTTATTATTTTGTAATATTTCAATAACTTAAATTACTTTTAATTATGTTATACAAACAAAGTTTGCTAAATTGTTATAAATATATTATATTAAATAGAACATGTTCCAATCATCAAGATTTATTTGGTTTAAAATTTCCCTTTGAAGCTCATGGTAAATCGTCCTGTCTCTTTCCGAACTAACCAATGGAGAACCGCCATCAACTCCCCACTTCCTCAATATCCTTGTCCTTTCGAACAGAAACCACAACCACTGAAACGTCGTCGACCGTGCAACGATTTCTACTCTCTCTCTCTCTCTTTGTGGCTGCTCCCCCATCAATGCCGCTCAATATCATGCTCCATCCTCTGACTACCGCTAGTTAAACCGCTTCCCGCTCGACCCGAACCCTGTCACATGGCTCTAATTCCATTACGAACTCTGGCGCAGTTTTTGACATCCTCGTTACGTGCTCGACTTAAATCGGACCGGAGTTGCCAGCAGTTTGTTTGTGAGAATATTAATTGACACCGGGACGAGCGGGAGCTGCCACCGTCCAGATCAGTTTGTGTTGTGTGAAACATGGATCTTGTTAAAATGGCAAACATTTTCATAGACGTCAACGGGGAATTTTTGCACACAGCGGAAAATACCACAAGCGCGGTTGGTGCGAAAATTCAATTTTATTTCAGCGTAAGACCCCATGTCATCCGATGCCAACGATCGGAATAGATAAAACTATTATTTTAAAAATAAAACAACATTTTTTCGACGCGTGCTTTGAAATAGGAGGGAAGGACGTGGGAAGAGACAGTTAGAGAGAGGGAGGATGAACGTTTAAGGGGAAAATATACACATTTTTGGGCAGCTCTATTCGACCACATCAGAGACGTTCTCGGAAATCTCTCGCCCTATTCGCTCAATATCACTGACTCAACCGCATGATTCAATTATGAACTTCTCTCCGTTTCCCCTCTCGCGTTCTACCCCTTTCACGTTCTGCTCCCTTCGCAATCCACCCCCTCACATTCTATCCTTAGCTTCATGCAATGAAGAAGCTTCCATCAAAATTATCGCTGATGGGTGGAGTTCGCTGAAACTTCGCAATCGATCCTCGTCCCGCGGTGGTTTCGGCAGCCCTCGCCCTCTACGAGATTCTAATGAAATTTTCTCCGTTCATGCAATTTTCGATATCAGCATGAAGAGCAACAAAAACAACTCGACAACATCCACCGCATCAAACGCAACTCCAACAAAGCCTACTGTATTTTGATCTAAGGCTGTGTAAGGAACGCAGTCAAAGGACATTTTGTAAACCATTTTGTTGATGTTTTCTAGTTTGAGAAAAAATTTCATTTCATTTCGTCGAAGAGATTTTTTCCCATATCTGTTGAATCCAATTTTGGCTTTCAGCCGTCGGCATCATTTTGTATCCTTCTGTTTTAATCGGAGATGGAGATGTCCACATATCGAATAAACGGTTTTTTTATATTTGGTATTGATAAAAAGTTGATAAAAAAAAAAATTTGATTCTGGAGAAAAAATTGTACGAATTAAGAAAATGAAATGAATATGAGGTGATTTCACGATGATTATCGATTTAAGACATGAAAGTTGAATAAAATTTAATGTTAACCAAATTATTTCGCTGCACAAATTTCGATTGCTTTCATTTACAAAAGTCTTGATCACTGTTCGAATTTCATTTAGCAAAAATCTTAATTGACTTCATGTTCAGTGCCGAACCAACTAAAATGTTAAATAATTTATTGACTTTCTCTCAAATCGAATAATTGTATTGATCTTCAAAATTCATAAATGTCATAAATCCAATTTCATAATAGAAATCGACATTTGAAATCCTTTAAAGGTGGTACTCATACCACTCTCATGAACCTGTCACGTGCCCGAGTATTACAAAGTTTCAACGTATTTTTTGTCGCTACGACAACCGGCACTTCATCATCTCATCCGACTATTAATTCACTCACTTACCGAGATTTTCTCATTTTAATTAGAAATTAGTTTTATATTTCCCCCAACCACCCTCGACTCACTTTCCCTCCTTCCATTATGATGCTCTCCAATTAATCTGTCGCATACGTCGCCTCGCACTCACTCGTCAATTAGCGACGCGAATTCTCACCAAATGCAAAGTTTCTCATTCAGCACGAATCACTACTCGAAATTCTAGGAAATGCTCGGAGACCAGAGATTATTTCAACACCAGTCGTTTGATGGTGACTTCGTCATTAACATGGAATCTGGCAACGCTTTGAGCACCACCATCATAATATTTCCACAACGTCGGTGACAACAATATCATTTTTGTTGGTGTTCTTGTGATTTGGTCTCATTTCCCTCAGGTTACTATGCGATTCTCGCTCGTTCTTTCCACCCATGGAATTAATATTATTAAGGTTTTATCAACTTAGCTTCTGGTTTCTGTGGAAATGACGAGAAAACGCAGATCAAATTGTGGTATTTAAGGTCGCTTAAAAATATTTTAAATTTAGTAATTTGTAATTTTTTGTAAACAAAATTAAATCGTAATATAATATGATATTCAATATTTCTATATATTAAAATATTTTTAAAAGCTGTAAAGATAAACATTATTTTTCATCATTAATGTTTACTCTCTCAAATCTTTAAATCTCTTAAAAATTATCAAATCCAAATTCAAATTATATAAAAAATAAAAATAACCCATAATTTAATCATTAACTAATCGCATCTGGCATGTTCGCGTCTCCTGCGTCATTTTTTCACCATCTCCTCCTGCGAAATATTTTTCACATCATATTTCAATTAATTTTTTGCCACACTCCTTCATTCATTTACTCATGTTTTTCCTTTAATTCTTTAATTTATTTCCCCTTCGCCCACGTGTTTTTTTGTTGTACAGATTTTGCAAAGAACACCTCAAGGTTCGAATTAAAACCGAAATTCAATCAAAGGCTGTTTGGTGAGAACGAGAGAGAGGGGGAGAGGGTGGTAGAGAGAGTGAGAAAGGTGAGGTGATGCCAACGACGCAATAGTCGTCTGGGCTCACGGTAGGTTAATTAAAATTGAATCAACTCACATGGTGCACGAAGCGAAGGCAACTCAATCCACTTGAAGCCAAAGCACGCCTCAGTGCCTCGATGGGGTGGCGAGGACAAAGCGACCTGTCAAGTGGAGCCTTCAATGTGGAGCCTTCGCCATAGAGTCTTTCGATTCGAGTCCTTAGAGTTGAGGCTGAAAAAATTATGAACCGTTTGACGAGGAAATTCACCAGGGTGGGCACCAGACGAGGGCTTTAGCCACCTTTTCTCAACAGAAGAAGACTCCTGCCACCTTATTCTACCAGATGAGGGCTTCAGCCACCTTTTTGTACTAGATGGAAGCTCCACCACCACCGTCGGCCATGAACTGACTGTGAAATTTCCGAAGCCTCTGCAAATTCCCGGGCCAGAAAATTTAAGACCGACATCAACTTGAACCCCAACACAAGGGCCTCCTCCTCTTCTGCACCTCCCTCTAGCCCAATTTCTCAATCTACCCCCATGGCGAAAGTCTGGCAACGTCGAAGGCAACGAACCAAACCAAAAACCGAAGAAAAAAAAATAGAAAAATTTTGTTTAATTGAAACTCAACCTCGATCGAAAGTCTTCTCGTTCACTCGTTGCTCACATGCGGTGATTACGACGGCGGCCCAAGGGTGTTGCCGGATTTTGTGGGCTGCCATCTATCCATTTTCGTTCTCCCTTCTTTCACCTCTTCTCTCTTACACACCCTCACTCTTTGCCATTCACACTCACCGTGCTCGGAACTCGTCGTCGTCGTCGTCGTCGATGTTGATTTTGTGTTTAATTTTCTCACCTGAATTGTGCGAGTCACTTGAGTTTACCCTCAGGTTGGAAAGAGATTTTGAAGGTGGCAGCTCTGGGTGTCATGGGGCTGTTGGCTTTCCACTTCCTCGAAATTGGGCAACGCCTCATTGGGTGAATCGCTTAATGTCGACTGTGATATATTTATTTACTGCGATTACTCACTTCACTCCAGCTCTGTCATAGACCTACTCATCCGATTCCTCATCCCACTCTTGTTCTTCACCCTCCTTTGATTTTTCACACTCCTCCGATTCCTCATCCTCCGTTGATTCTTCTTCAAATCCTCATTCTCCTCCTTCATCATCATCATCATCCTCCTCCAATACTTCGTTCTCCTCCTATTCTTTCACATTGTCGTCTTCATTCTCTTCGCTCGACTGGATTCGCAAGCTCTGTTTATTTGCGCCACTTGGTTCTGGGTGGTAGAGATAGAGAGGGAGAGAGAGAAGAAAGAAGAGAGAGACAAAGATATAGAAAAAAAGAGGAAAAGAAAACACTTGAGTTAGGATTTATTTTTATCATTGAATTAAAACTTGACACTGGCCACGACGATGATGAGATGACAATCGGAGGGATTTAAAGAAATTGGTGAAAGAAAGAGGGAGAATTGTAGAAATTAGAGAGAAATGGAGTGAAGGAAGAGCGGGATAAGGTGATATAGGCTGAGTCGAGAAATAATGGCTAATAAGAAAATTAGATATGAACTTATTTGTATGATATATCAAGTATAGTGATGGTTTAATTTCAGTAAAATTATTACTAAATAGTACTGGTTAGTAAAAAATAATGATCAGCAAGAAGAAATGATCAGTAAAAAGAAATGATCAGTAAAAAGAAAAGATTAGTAAAAAGGTATGATTAAATTAATTAAAAAAGTGATCAGATAAGTAAAATATAAAAATCAGCAAAAGTATTATGAGAACGAAACCATAAGTTAGTCCATCAAATAAAAACTGCAACTGAGTAGTTCTGGAGACCCTCGTGGATCCCAAACTTCTCGAGCTCTGGTTCATCTTTTTCATCTCTTTCTCGCCTTTCCGCATTTATTGGCCGAGTGAATCTCGTTTCCAACTCTATGGAATCCACCGTAAACAAGGATGACCTGGCGTTTCTGGATGGAGGATTCTCTTGCGAGGGGGGCGTGGTTCGAGTGGGAGAGTGGAAAACATCAGGGAGAGGACATGGGGGGAGCACGTGGGTTGGAGGCCGTCGATTGCTCGGTGAGGTGTTGAAATTCGATTCGGGTGAGTGAGGTCAAGGAGGAGTTGGTGTGCGTGTGCTTTCGTTTGTGTTCATGTGAGTTCATGTGTGAGTCTGCTTCGATTTCTTTTCATTTGTTCTGGTCGTTTTTTGTTGTGGTTTTCTGCTCTGCAGATGTTTCTCTCTCTCTCTTTCTCCTCTATGCTGTTGCTGTTCAATCGTAAAATCGTCTCTTCGTTTGGCAAATAATTTCGCAAATCCGTGGAAATCAATTTATTTTCTCAACCACACAGTTTTGTTTTGCTCCTTCTTTTGTCAATCTCTCTCTCCTGCATGTTAATTTTATATTTTATTTCACTCATTCCTCTCCTTCTTCACTCCCGTCTCCCTGTCTCTGTCACTCACTCCATTGTGGTTTCCACCGATTTTTATTTACTCCGTCTCCAGCGACTCGTGCTCTGATCCGTTGTCTGATCCTGAAGGCATCCTCGTCTCCCCTTCGTCCTCTGCCTCATTCACACACCATCTATCTGCCTCATTCACACCCCATTTCTCTGTCTCATTCGCTCCCCTTCTTTCCGTCTCATTCACTTCCCTTCTCTCTGTCTCATTCACTCATTCTGTCTCTCTCTCCCCTTAGGAGAATGTTGAACTTAATTCTATTTTTATTGTGAGAGGAAATTGGAATATTTTTCGAGGGTTTTTTTACCAATTCAACTGTGAAATTAATTGAAATCTTATCGGTAACGAGCAACGAACGGCTCAAGAGGCCTTGCTCTCGAGTCACCCGAGAATTCTCCCCCACGGAGAGAGGGCGTGGCATCGCGGCCCTTGAATCATTGACTCATCCTGCGCAATTATTTCCAGTGTCACGAGGCCTCTGCTCTCGCTGTGTAATTCTCTAATTCCCAAATTAGTCGGCCGACTGTAGGGACGGCAAAGCTCTCGAAAATTCCCTCTCTCTCTTTCGTTCTCCCTCTGTCTCCTCTATCATTCCATCTTCCTCTCTATCGCCCTCCATTTAATCATCACCATCATCGACAATAGATCGAATTCTGTTTCCTGATTCCACTCTGGTTGTCGTTGATTGAAATTAATTCCAAACATCTCCCGGCACCCCGCTGATAATGGCATCATCGACTGTCAATTAAATTCCGCAGGACGTGAAGAGGGCTTCGCGAGGACAGAGGGGGTGAGGGGAGGACCAAACTCAGGTACAGTAAATAACGAAATCGGACCGAATTAGTTCAATTACCCCTCTGATTCGGTCCAATTAACTGTAGGCTCTGATCTCTCGGTACTTAAACCATCGTATTCCAGTTCTTCGAAGAGCTCTACGATTCCTTTAATCTCGAAACGAGATCTCGCGCTCTCGTCGCCTTGTTCCTTTATCAAAATTGTCTCCCGAAAACCTCTACTAAGAACTTATCCTGAAAACATCATCAAAAAGCTTGTCCTGAATCCTTTCGCCCTTTGCCAAATGTCCTTCAAAAGCTTTCTCGTTGATATTACTATGATTTCCTGGAATCACCAGCCACATAATCCCCAAAATAACCCGTTATCCTGTGTTGATTAACCTGTTCCACCTTGGCGAAAATCCCTCGACACCTTCGCTCCCTCCCTAGTGGATCGACACCATATGTCCTCTCATCCGTCGGTCTGCCTGTCTGCGTGTCTGTCTATTTGTCCTTTGCCCACCGAGCATCGCGGTGTTGTTTGCACATAATTAGCACAGCGAACTCCATTAAAAAATCATGAAGACTGGTGGGCGGGGGTGATGAAAGTGGGGTATGATGAAGGTGAGGGATTAGAAGGATGGGTGAGAATTAAACATGGATGAAAAGGTTTCGAAAACCAACTGAAACCCATCAGTCTGGCTTAATTTAATCGCAAATGCTGCCAGACCGCCGTGCGTACGTTTCATTAGACACAAACACACATATACACAGGACACATTCACCTGAAAGAGAATATAAGAGAGATAGAGAGAGAGAGAGAGAGAGAGAGAGAATGAGTGAAGGGGCACTTCGGAGGGAAAGAGATACAATGACAACGCGCTGACAGCATTCCGGTTAAATTTCGAATTTTGAGGTTTGTCCTTTTAGTTGTTGTTATTGTTTTTGTCGGTATATATAAACTAGATTAGTGTTGTTGTTGTTTTACAATATTGTTGTTCTTTTAAATGTACGTTGTTATTGTAAACTTCATTTTTGTTGTTTTAATTGGTCATGTGTGTGTGTGTTTGAGCATGTTCTATTTTGTCGTTTACTATAGGTTATTGTTATTGTAATATGTTTGTTGTCAGCTTTGTGTTTTCCAATTTGTTGTTGATTGTACTACAGGACACTACTGTCCTTTTTTGTTCTTGTTATTGTTGGTGTTATTGTTGTTGTTGTCACTATTGCTGCGGGCTCAAAAGCCACAAAGTAACGTCGGATAATGTTCCAAATCCACAGCTTCAAAAGCGCCTCCATGCGGTCAGCGAATTAAACACATTTCCCTCTATTTCCCCTCACCTTACCACAAAATTCCAAATATCCCGGAAATGTCTCTTTCTGTCTCTTTTTATCTGTTTTTCTCTGTCTTTTGCTTTCTTTCCAATTTACTGCAAGGAGAGAAAGCGTATTTTATTTTGATTTTGACCAAAATTCCGCACTTTATTTTCAAGTTGAGCAACCGCAGAAACGAATGTTACAATAATAACAACAACAGCTATTGATATTTCATGTTAGGTGGACTCATGTTGTTATTTTTGTTGTTGTCACCCTCGGGATAAAATATGTTTTGCTGCAAATCTCAACCGCAATATCTAGGAAACTGAAAACTTGTTCGCATGAAACAATTACAGATGCATGCGTTACATGTTCGCTTTCTCGCTCTCTCTTCCTCTCTCTCTCCCTCTCTGTCTCACTCTACATCACTGGCTCTGTCTCTCTCCCTCTTTGCATTTTGTTATTTGCTCTGTTGTTATTTCTATTGTTGTTCCTATTGTTATTTCAATTGTTATTTTTTTGTTGTTTCCAAATGTTTTTTGTTTTGTTGTTGTTTGTTTTGTAATGTTTGTTGTTCTTCTTGCTGTTACCCGAAAGTAAATTATGTTGAATGTTGCATGTAAATAAATTCGCCCGACAGAAACATGTTCTCGCACTGACATTTATTATTAATTTAATTTGTCGTCCGCAAGGCTGGGGTTCGTGGATGGGTGGTCAACAACAATAACATCAATACGTACAACAACATCAGGGTAGAGTGTAAATTATTTCATTCCAAGCATTAAGTACCAGAGATATTGGATTATAAATTAAATTGATTGAATGTCACTCATACGACTCAGTGAACACTCACTGAGCCTTGAGCCATTCGCAGCCTAGGCGAAGATTTCCGTGAAGATTATATTGATTGCATTAAGTTGAGAATTAATTCGAAGGCCTTCCAGATCTTCTCTTCCTGACGTTTCGTGGATAATAGAAAATTAAATATTCATGTGTGCTTGAAACAATTTAAGAAGTAGAAAGTTAAGAATTGAAATAATATTATATATAAGAAAATAAATGAAATATGGATACGATATTATTTACTGACTCAGGTTGAGGATTTTTGGCATAAATTGTTTCCATTATTTTGTCTTGAATAAATTGTTTTCTTTACTTGAGACTTCATCAATTTAAATTCTATCTATATAAATTCTATCAATATTAATCCCAGCTCTGTATCCTCAATCGCATTGACAAAGGACTCATTTGTGGTTACTTCCCACAAATCGCACGAGGTCATCAGCAGTTGGAATCCTTCGGATTTCCTTTCCTTCTTCCCCAAAAGTCGCATAATCCTGGCCAAAGACGTCTGTCAAACATGATGAGCGAGTTGCAGTTGAGGAAATGAAAAACAACTTCACTTCCCTGCAGAAGCGTCCGTTTGTGGAAACAAATGAAAGCAATGGCATAAACTTAAATGAATAAATAAAATCACTCAAACTGAACGACAAAATAATAATACGAACGATGACGACGAAAGGATCTCTCGGAGTCGTGCAGAATGATGAAATCGAGACCTGTAAATGACGGCCGTCGGAGATGAAAAGAAATGGGACAGTAGTAGGCGACGTGGTTGGAATGAGAAGGAGGAGGAGGCAGAAATAGAATGAATCAAGGATTAATCAGTTGTCAAAATGGCTCCGAACATGCACACACATCTGCACGTAGAGAGAGACGGAGGGATTTGGATTGACATTTGAAATTTATAGAGCTGTCTGTCTGTCTGTCTCTCTCTTCGTCCTTCTTCATTTCCCTCCATTCACATGCCCATTGCGTTCGCTTCTCACACATTTGGCTTTTTATCTCGCATTTCGGCTGAAAGCGTCACGTGACAAGGATTTCATCAAAGTTTAAGCAACAAATAATTGCCTCGTCGTCGTTGTCTCATTGTGTTGGTGTGTGGGGAGTGACACGCACACTCACACACACAATGAGACATTATTGACGCTCCATCTTTGTCTGTTCCATTGGCATTCGCACCCTAAACAAGGATCGCAATAATGCGCGCTCAACTCGAACACATTCCAAATGCATGCAATTGTCTCCATCTCTCTCATGCGCTATTTTTGTCTCTTATTCTCTCTCCCTTCTTTCGCTTTCTCTGCCTTCTCTCTCTCTCTCTCTCTCCCTTCTCTGTCTTTCGTGCTTGTTCTCTCTTCTCCCTCTCTCTCCTTCACCGTTTTCCCTCCTCACACTGTCCTTATCTTCCTTCCCTTTTCTTCAATCATAGAGCATGTATGACTTTTGTTGTTGTAATTGTCTTTAGTGGTGTTGTTGTTATTGTCGTCAACGTTGTGATTGTTGTCATCTCATCTACTTTGTTACCAAAGTGACTCAGATATTGTTTGTATATTTTTGTGTTTGTGCTTGTATAAGTGTGAGCTTCATTATTTTTATATTATTATTAATGTAATTTCTACTGGTTGTTTTTGTAGTTATTGTTTCTGTTTTGTTGGTTTTGCTATTACTAATTCTATTGTTGCCATAGATTATATTGTTCTCATAGGTTCATATTGATGTTCTTGTTTTTCTCTATTGTTGTTATTGTACGCTGTTGGTGACTGTTGTTCTATGATGACTTCATAGTTGTTGTTATTATTATTGTTGCTGTTGTTATTATTATTGTTGTTGTGAATTTGTAACAAATCTTAATTAGCAGCTTCATCACCATGACACTTCTCTCCACACCAGACGTTGTCGTCAACTTGGTGCGATGTCCTGTTTCTTGATTTTATTCGATTTCTCTCTTGCTTGACTGGGATGTGATTAATTATTTCAGAAATATTTTCATGATATTTCTACAGTGGCTCAGAAAAATATACCAACGTTTGAAAATCTTATTGAAAATTTGGAATTTTATTGAAAATTTTAATTTTATTAAAAATTTGAATATTTAGAATTTTATTGAAAATTTTGAATTTTATTGAAAATTTTGAATTTTATTGAAAATTTTGAATTTTATTGAAAATTTTGAATTTTATTGAAAATTTTGAATTTTATTGAAAATTTTGAATTTTATTGAAAATTTTGAATTTTATTGAAAATTTTGAATTTTATTGAAAATTTTGAATTTTATTGAAAATTTTGAATTTTATTGAAAATTTTGAATTTTATTGAAATTTTGAATTTTATTGAAAATTTTGAATTTTATTGAAAATTTTGAATTTTATTGAAAATTTTGAATTTTATTGAAAATTTTGAATTTTATTGAAAATTTTGAATTTTATTGAAAATTTTGAATTTGGAACATACTATTTTTCAATCTTATCTAAAATGTGACAATATTAAAAATAAATTAATAATTTAAAATAATAATATTTTTAACTTCATATAATTTTAATTTCGTCTATTTAAATTGAAATTGTGATTAATGTTCTGACACTAGTAAATAGTGACAGAACATTAAGATTTTGTTTAAAATGTTAACATATTGTTGTGCACAACTGTATGTTGTTGTTAATTGTTTTCTTTCCAATTATTAGGAAAGTCGAATGAAGGAAAAAACAAAACAATAGCAACACGTCTTTAATGAATTGATATTTCTATGAATTATTGAGCTTTTATTTGGCTTTAAATTTTCCCATTAATCTAACCACCTCTCACATTTGCTCAGTTGTTTAATTTTTAAGCTCAGCAAAAGTTCATTATCTTCTAGTTGAATATATTTCATATGCAATCTCCTCGTCCTTCATTTGTCCCTTTCTCTCCCTTCGCCCTCGACTCGCAAGCGATGAAAAATGTGCACAATTTCTCCCTTACGTAGGACCCCAGAGATTTATAACAACAATGTCGAGGCTAAGGGAAGGGAACTGAGGTTGACTATAGTTGAAACAACAGCCACAACAATTAGTTGCCAGCACTCATTGGCGCACCTTCAGCAGGTCTCATTTGCTATGGTGACCCCGTGGACTCTCGTTGTCCATGTTTCATTCTGCTCCTGCTCATTCCTTCTCTTTCATTCTCATTCCTTCTCTTTCCTTCTCATTCCTTCATGTACCATCCCTCTCCATATTTTGCTCTATTATTTTCTTCACTGTTTTCTCATTTGAGCTTCAGGTTTTCGTTTCCTCTTATTTTCATCTCGTGGAAAAATATGCGTGTTTTAAAAACTTTGCCAACAAGAGTTGGAGCAACAACAAAAACTAACTATAGCTGCAACAAAAACGAAATAGGAACAACATCAAATAATAGCAAAAGCAACAATAACAACAGAAGGAACAACAACACTAACAATAACTACAACAACAATAAATTAAAAGCCTGCCCAGTTCGAGAACGAAATTTCGTCGCCTTCGTGTCCTGCGTCATTTGTCTCTTTCTCTCCCTCTTTTCTTTATTTTTTTCTGTCTCGCTCTTCATTTTTTTATTTAACATTTTTCTTATTTTACATCTCCCTTTCTCTCTATCTGTCTGTCTCTTGAATCCAGCTTTCTTACTCTAACATTTCGCACTCCATCCTTTTTCTTCTTTTAGAAAAGAGAGAGAGAGAGAGCGCGTGAGAATGAGACAGCGAGGGGAAGAGGCGAAGGAAGCCACGCCGAGGACAAGTTGTTTGTTCCTCCGAAGAGCTTCGCCGAACGTCGTCTCTGAGGCCGTCCCTTTCTTCTTCCTCCCACCGTCTCTGTCTATCGCTCTCTATCTCTGTGCGAAAAGAAGGTGGACGAGGAGTGAAAACTCTACGAGAGTGACAGAGAGAGAGAGGGTGAGAAGGGATGTTGGAGTAGGCGAAAAGAAGCTTTCTTTATTTATGTGCAATTTGATAAGATTAATGATTAATGGCTCAGCGGTGAACTTTGTGTGCGATGACGATGGCGATGGCGTCGGTAGCAAAGGCGGCGACTTCGGCGAGTTTATTGTCTGTCTCGCTCTCTCTCTCTTCCTCCAATCGCCTCACTCTATCGTTCCACTCGACGTCTTCTGTCCCACTCACTTGTCTCTCGCTATATCTCGGTGTGTTGTGGTCTTCGTGAGGTGTTTTTGTTTTTGTCCTTTCTTAAATGTTGTGGCATAAATTGTGAGCGAAGGAGATAAACAACAGCAACAAAAATATATGCCGAAAAGAACAATAACAAAAACCACATCGTTGCGGTGTGAAAGGATTTCTATATATATGAGTTTGTCTGTGTTACTTTGTGTGTGTTTGTTTTTATGCGAGGATGTTGGTTTTTAAGTATTTTTCAAGTGGGTCTCGTAAGGGATTTTCGAAATTGTTAAATATCAAGCGTCGTTTAGCAGGAATTTATTAATTATAAAGTCCTTCGTAGGGGACGGAAATGGATGAGAGACAGAGGAAATTGCTTATCAGTCAGGACACCAAGGGATGGAATACAGGATTGCGTTTGTAGGATTCCTGTATGTGTGTGTATGGCTTACTATGTCTATATCTCGTTGCCTATAACTCGTTGAGATCATTCGACACTCATACGTCTCCCCGAAGGATACATATTTATTAAACATATGATATCCCAAAATATTGACATTTGAGAAAGTTCTGGTATTAAAATAAAACCCTTAACAAATCTTATAGAATTCTTCAGATTTTTCCAAATCTATGTTCATAGAATTACATGTATTTAAGATCGATACTTTGTGAAACCGTCACAAGTTTGTTGTAGAAGGACTTTTCGAATGAATCGCCTAAT
>CM029562.1:23476614-23697579 GCA_017309665.1 Coelopa frigida
TTAATTTAATTTGTCGTCCGCAAGGCTGGGGTTCGTGGATGGGTGGTCAACACATAACAATAACATCAATACGTACAACAACATCAGGGTAGAGTGTAAATTATTTCATTCCAAGCATTAAGTACCAGAGATATTGGATTATAAATTAAATTGATTGAATGTCACTCATACGACTCAGTGAACACTCACTGAGCCTTGAGCCATTCGCAGCCTAGGCGAAGATTTCCGTGAAGATTATATTGATTGCATTAAGTTGAGAATTAATTCGAAGGCTTCCAGATCTTCTCTTCCTGACGTTTCGTGGATAATAGAAAATTAAATATTCATGTGTGATTGAAACAATTTAAGAAGTAGAAAATTAAGAATTGAAATAATATTATATATAAGAAATAAATGAAATATGGATACGATATTATTTACTGACTCAGGTTGAAGATTTTTGGCATAAATTGTTTCCATTATTTTGTTTTGAATAAATTGTTTTCTTTACTTGAGACTTCATCAATTTAAATTCTATCTATATAAATTCTATCAATATTAATCCCAGCTCTGTATCCTCAATCGCATTGACAAAGGACTCATTTGTGGTTACTTCCCACAAATCGCACGAGGTCATCAGCAGTTGGAATCCTTCGGATTTCCTTTCCTTCTTCCCCAAAAGTCGCATAATCCTGGCCAAAGACGTCTGTCAAACATGATGAGCGAGTTGCAGTTGAGGAAATGAAAAACAACTTCACTTCCCTGCAGAAGCGTCCGTTTGTGGAAACAAATGAAAGCAATGGCATAAACTTAAATGAATAAATAAAATCACTCAAACTGAACGACAAAATAATAATACGAACGATGACGACGAAAGGATCTCTCGGAGTCGTGCAGAATGATGAAATCGAGACCTGTAAATGACGGCCGTCGGAGATGAAAAGAAATGGGACAATAGTAGGCGACGTGGTTGGAATGAGAAGGAGGAGGAGGCAGAAATAGAATGAATCAAGGATTAATCAGTTGTCAAAATGGCTCCGAACATGCACACACATCTGCACGTAGAGAGAGACGGAGGGATTTGGATTGACATTTGAAATTTATAGAGCTGTCTGTCTGTCTCTCTCTTCGTCCTTCTTCATTTCACTCCATTCACATGCCCATTGCGTTCGCTTCTCACACATTTGGCTTTTTATCTCGCATTTCGGCTGAAAGCGTCACGTGACAAGGATTTCATCAAAGTTTAAGCAACAAATAATTGCCTCGTCGTCGTTGTCTCATTGTGTTGGTGTGTGGGGAGTGACACGCACACTCACACACACAATGAGACATTATTGACGCTCCATCTTTGTCTGTTCCTTTGGCATTCGCACCCTAAACAAGGATCGCAATAATGCGCGCTCATCACGAACACATTCCAAATGCATGCAATTGTCTCCATCTCTCTCATACGCTCTTTGTGTCTCGCTTGGTCTCTCATTTTTCCTTTCTCTCCTTCTCTCTCTCTCTCTCCATTCTCTGTCTTTCGTGCTGTCTCTCTTCTCCATCTCTCTCATTCGCCGTTTCCTTCCTCACACTATCCTTATCTTCCTTCCCTTGTCTTCAATCATTGAGCATGTATGAGCTCAGCTGGTTGTTAGTCCCATTTGTTGTTGGAATTGTCTTTAGTGGTGTTGTTGTTATTGTCGTCAACGTTGTGATTGTTGTCATCTCATCTACTTTGTTACCAAAGTGACTCAGATATTGTTTGTATATTTTTGTGTTTGTGCTTGTATAAGTGTGAGCTTCATTATTTTTATATTATTATTAATGTAATTTCTACTGGTTGTTTTTGTAGTTATTGTTTCTGTTTTGTTGGTTTTGCTATTACTAATTCTATTGTTGCCATAGATTATATTGTTCTCATAGGTTCATATTGATGTTCTTGTTTTTCTCTATTGTTGTTATTGTACGCTGTTGGTGACTGTTGTTCTATGATGACTTCATAGTTGTTGTTATTATTATTGTTGTTGTTGTTATTATTATTGTTGTTGTGAATTAGTAACAAATCTTAATTAGCAGCTTCATCACCATGACACTTCTCTCCACACCAGACGTTGTCGTCAACTTGGTGCGATGTTTCTTGATTTTATTCGATTTCTCTCTTGCTTGACTGGGATGTGATTAATTATTTCAGAAATATTTTCATGATATTTCTACAGTGGCTCAGAAAAATATACCAACGTTTGAAAATCTTTATTGAAAATTTGGAATTTTATTGAAAATTTTAATTTTATTAAAAATTTGAATATTTAGAATTTTATTGAAAATTTTGAATTTTATTGAAAATTTTGAATTTTATTGAAAATTTTGAATTTTATTGAAAATTTTGAATTTTATTGAAAATTTTGAATTTTATTGAAAATTTTGAATTTTATTGAAAATTTTGAATTTTATTGAAAATTTTGAATTTTATTGAAAATTTTGAATTTTATTGAAAATTTGAATTTTATTGAAAATTTTGAATTTTATTGAAATTTTGAATTTTATTGAAAATTTTGAATTTATTGAAAATTTAATTTTATGAAAATTTTTGAATTTTATTGAAAATTTGAAAAATTTATTGAAAATTTTGAATTTATTGAAAAATTTTGAATTATTGAAATTTTGAATTTGGAAACATACTATTTTTCAACTATCTAAAATTTGACAATATTAAAAATAATTAATAATTTAAAATAATAATATTTTTAACTCATATAATTTAATTT
Source organism: Coelopa frigida (assembly GCA_017309665.1). Taxonomy (NCBI): domain Eukaryota; kingdom Metazoa; phylum Arthropoda; class Insecta; order Diptera; family Coelopidae; genus Coelopa; species Coelopa frigida. The sequence continues at coordinate 23,479,344 of CM029562.1, forward strand.
CGGTCTATTTAAATTGACATTGTGATTAATTTTCTGACAAGAAATAGGACAGAACATTAAGATTTTGTAAAATGTTAAACATATTGTTGTGCACAAATGTATGTTGTTGTTAATTGTTTTTTTTTTCCTTTCCAATTATTAGGAAAGTCGAATGAAGGAAAAAACAAAACAATAGCAACACGTCTTTAATGAATTGATATTTCTATGAATTATTGAGCTTTTATTTGGCTTTAAATTTTCCCATTAATCTAACCATCTCTCACATTTGCTCAGTTGTTTAATTTTTAAGCTCAGCAAAAGTTCATTATCTTCTAGTTGAATATATTTCATATGCAATCTCCTCGTCCTTCATTTGTCCCTTTCTCTCCCTTCGCCCTTGACTCACAAGCGATGAAAAATGTGCACAATTTCTCCCTTACGTAGGACCCCAGAGATTTATAACAACAATGTAGAGGCTAAGGGAAGGGAACTGAGGTTGACTATAGTTGAAATAACAGCCACAACAATTAGTTGCCAGCACTCATTGGCGCACCTTCAGCAGGTCTCATTTGCTATGGTGACCCCGTGGATTCTCGTTGCCCATGTTTCATTCTGCTCCTGCTCATTCCTTCTCTTTCATTCTCATTCCTTCTCTTTCCTTCTCATTCCTTCATGTACCATCCCTCTCCAAATTTTTCTCTATTATTTTCTTCACTATTTTCTCATTTGAGCTTCAGGTTTTCGTTTCCTCTTATTTTCATCCTGTGGAAAAATATGCGTGTTTTAAAAACTTTGCCACCACAAGAGTTGGAGCAACAACAAACACTAACTATAGCTGCAACAAAAACGAAATAGGAACAACATCAAATAATAGCAAAAGCAACAATAACAACAACACTAACAATAACTACAACAACAATAAATTAAAAGCCTGCCCAGTTCGATAACGAAATTTCGTCGCCCTCGTGTCCTGCGTCATTTGTCTCTTTCTCTCCCTCTTTTCTTAATTTTTTCTGTCTCGCTCTTCATTTTGTTATTTAACACTTTTCTTATTTTACATCTCCCTTTCTCTCTATCTGTCTGTCTCTTGAATCCAGCTTTCTTACTTTAACATTTCGCACTCCATCCTTTTTCTTCTTTTAGTCACTTTTACTTTGTTTGCTTCTCAGCGTGTGATAGAGAGGAATGAACGAAGAAGAAGAAAGAGAATAAAATAGAGAAAAAGAAAAAGAGAAGAGAGAGAAAAGAGAGAGAGAGAGAGCGCGTGAGAATGAGACAGCGAGGGGAAGAGGCGAAGGAAGCCACGCCGAGGACAAGTTGTTTGTTCCTCCGAAGAGCTTCGCCGAACGTCGTCTCTGAGGCCGTCCCTTTCTTCTTCCTCCCACCGTCTCTGTCTATCGCTCTCTATCTCTGTGCGAAAAGAAGGTGGACGAGGAGTGAAAACTCTACGAGAGTGACAGAGAGAGAGAGAGAGGGTGAGAAGGGATGTTGGAGTAGGCGAAAAGAAGCTTTCTTTATTTATGTGCAATTTGATAAGATTAATGATTAATGGCTCAGCGGTGAACTTTGTGTGCGATGACGATGGCGATGGCGTCGGCAGCAAAGGCGGCGACTTCGGCGAGTTTATTGTCTGTCTCGCTCTCTCTCTCTTCCTCCAATCGCCTCACTCTATCGTTCCACTCGACGTCTTCTGTCCCACTTACTTGTCTCTCGCTATATCTCGGTGTGTTGTGGTCTTCGTGAGGTGTTTTTGTTTTTGTCCTTTCTTAAATGTTGTGGCATAAATTGTGAGCGAAGGAGATAAACAACAGCAACAAAAATATATGCCGAAAAGAACAATAACAAAAACCACATCGTTGCGGTGTGAAAGGATTTCTATATATATGAGTTTGTCTGTGTTACTTTGTGTGTGTTTGTTTTTATGCGAGGATGTTGGTTTTTAAGTATTTTTCAAGTGGGTCTCGTAAGGGATTTTCGAAATTTGTTAAATATCAAGCGTCGTTTAGCAGGAATTTATTAATTATAAAGTCCTTCGTAGGGGACGGAAATGGGATGAGAGACAGAGGAAATTGCTTATCAGTCAGGACACCAAGGGATGGAATACAGGATTGCGTTTGTAGGATTCCTGTATTTGTGCGTATGGCTTACTATGTCTATATCTCGTTGACTATAACTCGTTGAGATCATTCGACACTCATACGTCTCCCCGAAGGATACATATTTATTAAACATATGATATCCCAAAATATTGACATTTGAGAAAGTTCTGGTATTAAAATAAAACCCTTAACAAATCTTATAGAATTCTTCAGATTTTTCCAAATCTATGTTCATAGAATTACATGTATTTAAGATCGATACTTTGTGAAACCGTCACAAGTTTGTTGTAGAAGGACTTTTCGAATGAATCGCCTAATTACCTAAGTTACTGATGATGATGATGGCTCCGCGTGCTGAGGCGAAGGCTCATAAAGTAATTAGATGAAGACCCTGAGAACTTCAAGACAACATTCTTTAACCCCATTCTCTCTCTCTCTCTATCTTCTGACTCTAACGATCATCTACTTCCTAGCATAATACTTGAGGGTGGCAGAAACAAGGAGAATTTCTAGAACATTTTCCTTGTTGTCCTTGGGCTCGCAAATCGCGACCAGGTGGTGAGCGAAAAATTAACCTAATGCTCGTTGGTGACATCGCGCGTGTCCTGGCGCGAATCCTGGCCAGATGCAATTTTAAAAGGTCCTTCGACAGACTTTCGAACTCCTCGGACACGAAGGATGCCATCGTGCGGATTAATTTCTCGGCTGAGCTGCAGGAATTGCAACGAACACCGGTGCAACAATAACAATAATGGGGAAAATATTAACAAAAACAATGAGACCTATAACAACAGAATTAAATACCACTACAATAACAAAAAAAAAAACATAACAACTATAAGAGCAACAAAAACTAAAATAACAACAACAACTGCAATAACAACGACAACTACAATAATGTTGACAACAATATAATCATTGCAAAAAGTTGAAAAGAAGAATCTTTAGAGTTGCCACTCACAACAAAAACACCAAAAATAAAAATAAAAACGCCAACAACAAAAAAAACACTAACTACAAGAACACAAATATCAACAACAATAACAAAAACACCATTACAAACAACAACAAAACGAAGAGACGCCCGAGAAGAAAACGAGGTCTTCGAAGAAGAAAGATAATAATGAATAAGAGAGAAGAAGACGGTACCGAAAGGAGAAGAAGGTGAAGAAAAACCCCAAGGCTTCTAAGAAAACGAAGGACGACGACGAATAAGAAGAAGCATTACAGGAAAAGTTTCCTGTTTCGCCGTAAAGTTTGTGCAACTTCCATTTGCTCGAGCGAGAGACAGAGAGCGAGAAGTCGTGTGGGAAAAGGTGACGACAGGAGAGGAGAAAAGAGACACAAATAGTGAAGAAGAAGAGGCGGACTAATATATGTGAGAGGGAGAGAAGAAGTGAGAAGAAAAAAGTAAAGTCAGAGGTGAGAGGAAGAAAATAAAGGTGTGACGAGAGAAAAGTAAAGCAAAGTAAAATAAAATAAATAAAGGCCATGGTGAACAAAATCAAAATGTTTAGAAAGTGCAAAATTATGGGACGTGTTTGCGGCACTAACGGCTTCATCGGAACTCCCTCCAACCGCCTGCCACCCCCCCGCCCCCCTTCGGCCTTCAGCGCGACCCGGTTCCATTTGACGATGATGGAGCCGGTCGCAAAGTTTCCTTCATCGCTTGTAACTTTTGCAACAGAGTCAACAATACATACTTACACACATTGTTATTGTTATTCTCGTTCATCTTCTTCTTCATGCATTTCTTCAGATGAAACTTTCATCAGTGAGGCCAGAAGAAACAACACCAACAAAAATGGTACAGACGACAAAGGCAACAATTTATGACGAGCCTAAACTTTGAACTCAATTATTTTAAATTCCTTTCTCGGAAACAAGTTGGAGGAGAGGCGCCTTTCGCTACCTTTCACACTGAGAACGGAGATGAGAGAAGCTCGATTTCAATGATCCTCAGAGATCTCTTCGGTAATCGTTGCCTGTCTGCATTGTTTGAGATAAGCTTCAGATCCGTTGATTTCAGGATGAATAAGAATCGTTTCGATCGAAAGCGGAATTAAATGTTAATCATACGCCAATAAGTCTCATCCTAAAACCACTCAACTCTAGTCAATGGAATCCGGAGAAACTTCTTGTTATTTTAATGAGCTCAACCTTTGCATATCCTTCATGCTACGATTCCACAAACATCGGAAATCAACACTTCTTTTACACGATAATGGTGAAATTAAATCAAATAAAAAATAAATTGAGCCGAGGAATTTCTATCTCTTACAGATATGCTCGCTCTGTCTCTATTTCACACACGTTCACTCTATCTCTATCACACACTCTCGCTTATGTTCTCGCTCTCTGTCCTTTCTCCCCATTTCTGCATGAGAAAATTAAGCCTTTTGTCGAATAGCAAATGGTTCTTGTGTCTGCTGCTGAGTGATATTGTTGAAAATGTTCGCATCAAAGTTCGTGTTGATGTTCTCGTCAAGGATAATGAAATTAAATGGAAACGGTAACATATTTTCAGACTAACGAAGTGAGAGCGAGAGTGAGTTTGAAAGGGGCGAGAGAGAGCGTGTTGTGTGAGAGGGAGTGAGAATATTCGAAGTAATGCCATTCATTTCTACTCTTAGAGTTCATGTCATTTCTAATAAAATGGTTGGAGGCAATGAATTGAATTGAAATGTTTTGCAAAATATTTGCAGAAGAGAATCGGAGTGGGAGCGAAAGAAGGAGATGAAATTTACTATTGTGTGAAGAAATAAACAACACTGAAGGTGAACAAAAGTCTTAAAATTTAAACTGAATAACAATAACTCAATTGAACCACTAAATTCATGTTCATGCCAAATCAAATACAATTTCCATCGGCCAAAAGATGTTAGAGTACAAAGTTAAATTGAAAATTTACAACATTAGAAAATTCTCAGCTCAAAGGAAATAAATGAGTAAAGTTATGAGGAAAAGCGATGTCCGAAATTCACAATCGAATGTTTGTCTACTTGTAGCCAATGATGAACCGAAGAGTTTTTCAACTTTTCATCAATTCGATGAAGTCCTCTTTGGTTGTTGGATGTGTTTTTGTTTCAACATATTATTTACTTCATGTATGCTTCTCCTTCTCTCTCACACCATTCCTACTCTGTTCCCTTTAGACAAGAAATTTTACATCGTTTGATAAAGGATGAAGTTTGAAATTTATTTTAAATTGCTTTTTACCCAACTGCAACGAACGAGAGCTAGAATAATTTTTGATATCCGCTTTCTCTTTCGCTCGAGAATCTCTATCAAACAAATACTCAAACATTCTCATTCGCCCCACTCACTCCACACATGCACACACCCCACACACTCCATACTCATAACGAACTATCAAACATGCACTTACACACTTGTACCCTCCACCACTCACACACTCAAGTAATCGCTTAGAGATGAGCATTCGAAAATTTAAATTATTCGCCTCTTATCGCAGCTGCATTTGAATGTGTCGCGAAGGGCGTTGAAGAGGAGGCGGTGTGGAGGGGAGGGACAGAGAAGGGGAAATGAGAAGAGTGTGAAGGGAATAAAGAAAGAGAGAGAGGGAAGGAGTGAGAGAGGGTCGGTACAGGAATAACGAAGGCTAGTGTCAGAGCGAAAGGAACATGAGGGATGAAGAGGAGGTGGACTGATGAGAAGAAGTGAGAGAAGAAGATGGGAAGAGGAAAAGAGAAGAAGAATTGAAAAAGAACAAGAAAATCAGAAGACTTGTCGAAGAACAGTCGACAAAGATATTGAGAACCGATGGACACTGGGGTGGGTGAGATGAAGAAAAAAGGAAGCAAATTGAAGGAGTTGTCTACGAAGTGGAGAAGAGAAGTAAAAGCGTGAGGCGACATGAAGAAGTAGAAGAAGAAGGAGTAAAAAAGGATGAAGGATAATAAGAAGAAGTAGAGCAGGGTCTGTAACGCAGCATCTAATTCAGCTTGAAGAACGCGAGATCGTGAGAGGGCGCCGAGTTCAAGGGGATGGTGGGAGGCAGTGAATTGATGTGGGTGTGTGAGAAACATGAAAGGAAAACGAGAGCGGCTTTTAGTTGATTGTGTTTTTCTGTGTGTGCGTGTGACTGTGTGTGTATGTGCATAAAATAGATTTCGGAGACAATCCTGGGAGTCGATAAAACAGTTGCCAAGTGTCTGTCTGCTCTTCTTGTGTATGTCTGTCCCACATTGTGTGTTTCTATATGTTTTACTCGTTTATATGATAAGAGAGTGTGCATCTCCTCTGATTTGTTCATTGTTTCTAAAGTGTGTCAACCACATTACTGCCTACAGTTGACACTGAAAGTATTGACACACATTTTAAATCAGAGGGTTTTTCTCATTTTATAATAGTGTTTGTTTTCCAATCAAAGTAAATTGCATTGAACAAAAATTCCAGAAATCCTTTCCATCCAATATCAACCATCAACTTCACCGCAGTTCCACTGTACGCACAGTGGCCGGCCCAGAAATCATGCGAGAATTCTGCGGTTGCCTTCGGTTGCCATTGATTTGATTTGTTTCCATTCGGTTCGATTTGATTCGGTCGCAGATGGTAATTTATTGTTTTTGTACGTTATTGGAATGGAATTTATAATTGCGGTATTTGTTGGTGTTGTAGAAGTTTTGCTCCTTTGCGAACCCTTGCAAAAACACATATAATTCCAGTATAACACAGGGTAAAAGAGGGAGAGAGCAGACATCTGTGCTGCGAATGCGGTTTCAATTTCATCTTCGTCCTTCTGGTGTGGTCACAACCAGAGAAATTACAACAACAGCTGTAGGTGGAAAACAACACCAACAGTAGTAAAAGGTGGCAACAATAATAACAGAAAATGTCGGCAACTAACAACAACAATAATAATATTATGACAACAAAATCAACATGAGAATGAAGGTTAATTTCGATGACCCGATTTCGATGAGTTCATCAGGGTCGGAAGGAGGACAGAAGGATCCCTTTGAAAAGGGTGCTGAAAGGGTCGATGAAAGTGTCGGAGGAAGAGAAGAAAATGGGAAAAGTAGGGGTAGATGTAGTTGTTGAAGGTCATGACATGGATCTGAAGCATTTAATTGGCTTATGAATTGTGAGAAAGGCCGTATTTTAATCACTTGGTTTCATTGATTTCAACATTTTGGACTCGCATATTATTTGAAATGAAGGTGGAAAGAAGTTTGGAAGGTGGATTTTTGGGAGAATGCAGATCAAGGTCAAGGTTTCGAATTACTGGAATACTGATGCGAAAACTAGATTTTGATATTCTCCTGAATATCTATATGAAATTCATGCACAATTGCAGACTGTGAGCGAAATTTATACATTTTTTCATATATAAATATTTATGGTTAGAAACTATGGTAAAGTTTTTATAATAATTTTTGAAAATCATAGTTTATTATAATCATAACGAAACGAAAAAAGTATTCAATTGCGATGTGTCAAATTTAGATTTAAATGAATAAACAACGTTTGATTTGATCCAATACCAAGACCCGCCTTAAATGGTACACAATTTCAAATAAATAAAGCTTCTTTTTAGAGCGAAATAACAAATTTCATATTCTCCCGTTGGAGTTTGTGAGTGATTTCTCAGCACATTCGCCAGAGTGCGACAGCAGTAAAAACCACCTTAAATCGGGTGTTTCAATCCCCCTCGAAGTGAATTTGCTAAACGGTTATTTGACTAAGAGAATCACTTTGTAAATTTTATAGAGCGTAGTTCCGGATGCTCCTCTCACTCGCACCCCATACTCTCGCACATAATTCTCGAGAGCACTACTTTCACTTTAAGTCTATCTCTCTCACTCTCTCTATATATCGCCCAATTTTGTCATCTCATGTCCTCTGTCTCTCGATTTGGTTCGAGGGTTCCCCAAGCGCTCGTCAAAAAGTCGTTCGACCTCGGTGCAAGATTGAGGCACAGCAATTTGCCTGGAGCGCATGAGTCTGGTGGGAGTCGTAAAATTTAGTTCATTGGACAGTGCAAACGAAACATGGGGACATCAAAATAAAAATAACAAGAATGTGTGTGAGAGAGAGAGAGAGAGGAGTGTGGGAGGAAAAGCAATTTTTCATGTTTGTCGTTGGAATGAAAATTTGATGTTTATTATTTGCTAATTTAAGGCAACGTCGGGCGATGAAACGATGAATGCGGATGAGGATAATACGAATTCCTACGAACTCACACACGCACACAAATAGACGCACACAGAGGAACCACACACAGACACTGGCGTGCAAATGCATTTCACATGTTATTAACTTTTATTGTCCTTGGGCGATTTCTGCGGTTGCTCGTGACGAGAGAAATAGAGATTGAGTAGGGGAAGGAGAGGGAATGAGATTGGGATATAGAAGGAGAATGGGAGATAGAAAGGAAGAAGGAGTGATAGAGAGGGAACGTGAGAGGGAGAAGCACAAGTGATGACCACCAAGAACTCGACGGTCGTCAGAAATAGCCTCAAGCTCGTGTCCTGGATATCTGGCTGTGATGCCTTGAACCATCAAGGGACCGTTGAAATAAAGTTTATCTGACATGGATAGATTTCTACGATAATCAAATTTCTGATACAGACACATTGGCGATGATGATATCTAGATATGGATATAATCAAATTAAGAATTATTATAAGAAATGGACCAAAATGATGACAAATGACATGAGAAAAATAACAAATTATAAATAAAAAAAAATTGAAAATTAATACATCTAAAAATTAACATTAACAATTGAGTAAAAATTTATCAAAATTAAAAATGTTTTTAAATTCATTCATTATAGGTACAATTCAACAAGGCAAATTAATAAAATTAGAAAGTAAAAAAAAAATAATAAAATAAAAAATTGAAACATGAATAGAATTAAATATTCTCAATATATAAAATGTATTAGGATAAATATTTTCATCCAATTTTTTATTATAAAAAAACACCCAAAAAATCGTTTAAATAACGAAAATCGTCTCCATATAATTTAGTAAAATGTGCAAAAGTAATTTGCTTGTTTCATAATTTTTTAAGATGACGATGAGGTTTTTATAATTTAAATGAAAATTCGAAAATCATATTAAAATTCATACACAAAAATAATTAAATTGTGCCCCGGGGCATTCACTGAAAAATTGCGCAGAGCATCCGATGAAGGGACATGTGAAAAAACAAGAAAAAAAAACATGATAATAAATAAGCAAAACTCCCGTGAAGAGGAATCGCGAGCAGGAATTTAATATTTCACGTGTGACAGCGGCAGCGGAGACAGGTGCAACAGTAACAACAAAAACAAAAGGGACTACTACAACAATAATTCTTCAAACAACAGGAACAATGAAAGGACAACAACAAGAACAATGAAAGGGCAACAACAAGAGCAGCAAAAACATCGCCACAGGATGCACGAAGTGCGAACGAACAACAAAACCCAAAGGGAGAAGGAAACAAAAGGACACGAGGGCGGGCGTCTGAGTGAGAGGGAGAATGGGGGAGGAGACAAGGATGATGAGGAGGGGAGATGGTGCTGAGGGAGAGGATCAAGTGGACGGTGAGAGATTGAGGAAAACTGCGGCCGAACAGCAGGACGGACAATGGAAATTTGTTGCGCGAATGAATGAGCGGGGGAAGACAAAAGATCAAGTAGGGGAACCCCAGGGAGAAAGAGAGAGAGAGAGACAAGGAGAGGAACAATGGCGGGGAGGGAGAGAGAGAGAGAGAGACTGTGGCTGGTGGATCTGCGATGATGAACACAATCTGACAGGAGGACAAAAATGTTGACACCGACAGCGATTCGCACACAACCGTCGACAGACGATTTCATGCCGAGCCTTTTGATGAAATGCTGCACCTGAGCCGAAGGGCCCACGGGGGATTAACCCAAAGACCCCCGACCCATCGAAGTCGGGACCTGATTTAATTTCATTAAATCCCGCACACACACGACAAAGAAAACCCCGAATATCATGACATGAACATGAGCACGATGAAAATGTGAAACCAGTTTGGCGTTTAAAGTGAATTTAATGAGTTTTTTCGAAATTGTTTCCACTGCGAAGGCACCCGACACTCGATCTTACGTACCCAACTCCTTTGCCGCCCCCTTCCACGCCCACGCGCAGAACATTATGCAAAGCAGCTTGTTTGCATTTAAAATGAAGCTCACATCCTCCGGCAGGAACAACGCGAAATTAAGCACTCGCCCCCAGGCCGCGCCCTTCTTGCCAAATTCGCCGCCTCCACTGCCGAAGGAAGCGCCTTGAATTCTCTTTGAACTACTCCTTAGATTTCAAAAAGACCGAAATCGCCGACTTTCAGATAATATTGTGAAAATACTTTCATCGCGATTCAAGCTTCGTTCGATTCGGGTCGACTGTAAAAAGTCGCCGTGATGAATTTAAATAAATTTTCATTTAATCAATTTCAGAGTTTTTTCCCCATTCAGTACTGACTTCACATATTTCTCCTCTCTCACACACACTCTCTCTTCCTCTCTCTTTCACTCTCCCACTCTCTGTCTCTCACTCTTCTTGTTTCATCTTCGTGCGTCGTTTGTTGTCTCGCTGACATCAAAAGACGATTCAATATCGATGCAATGTCACGTGTGCTCGCATTTGTGACGCATCACTGATTATATTGTTCGTGCGACTCCATCGACTTCTCCTCCTTTTTGCCCTCCTTCTTTTCCTCATCTTTTCCTTCCCCCTCTCGCCTTCTTATACTCCAACCTCCCACCCTTGCCCGACTCCTCACGAAGCTGCAGGAATTGCTTAATCTCTTGTTACAAAAACGAAAAGAAACGACATTCCTTCTTCTTCTCCCTCTCTTGCTCGTTCCCTCCTACACTTTTTGTCCTTGTGCTTGTTTTCTAGGCATTTCCATGAGCCCCAGGAGCATGCGAAAGAAAATGTTCTGAGGTGATGAATTGTGGGAAAATTTAAAATTGCTTCGAATTTCATCAATGAAGGGGATAGAGAGATAGAGTGAGAATACAACAGATATAAGGGAAAAAAATGGTTGAAATGAAATTTTTTCAGTTCCTGGAATTTGATTGAGGAGTGATTTGGATTCCAAGGCAGGTTCCGGGAGACTGGAAATTAATTTAAAACCGCACAAAGTAAATTTTTCCCTTTAATTTTCCAACTTTCGAATAAAAATATCCTTCGATTCTTTGAAACCTCTATCTCCCATCCCTCTCCTTTTTTTCAGTTTTTTTTTTCCATTCATGCCTTTTCATCGTTTCTTAATTTGAGAGTGAATTTAATGCAAATTCCTCATTGTGGTCGACATTTATTATGTGCAAATTCCGGTGTTATCGATGTGGGTGTTGTAGGAACTATTTTTGATACTGAGGTTGATATTTGGGTTGTTGTTTTTGTGGCTATGTTGTTGTTTTTGTAGTCGTTGATGTTGTTGAAATGTTTGTATTTGTAGGTCCTTCGGGTCGTGCGTTTTTTGTAAACATTCGCTACGACTTTTTATCGGTCAGAGCGGAAAATGCAATATTTAAAACACTTATTTTGCAATAACGACTGGGCGACCGGACGAAGGCGTCCACATCCACACCACCACTGTCCCTTATACTCCGTCTCCCTCACTCATTCACTATGTTTCCCTCACTCACTCACTTCATCTCTCTCTCTCTCTCTACAACTCGCTCGCTTGCTCGTTTGGCAGCAGCTGTGCTCAGTGTTCGCCGCTCGTTTGGCCGAATCTCGTCGATGCACTGCCTGCGTCGTCCCCACCGTCGGCCACCGCAGCCCCACCCCTTTATCCACCGCAGTCACGCCCCTTTCTCCAACGCCTACCACTCTCTCTTGTCCTCCGCCCCCCGCTCTCTTGCCGGAAGAACATGGCTGCTCTTCCGTGTCCGGTTTTTTCGGCTTAGCCCGATGCGAGACGAGGCGAGGCATGATTTATGCAAATTGAGACTGACCTTAGAGCACGCCATATGCTGCCGTGCATGTGGGCATCTTGCCCTCTCTCACTCTACTTCTCTCTCATTCACTCTCGCTCACTATGTTTCACTCTCTCTCTCTCTCACTAATTCTCTATCGCAAACCGACCGCATTCACACATACTTACCGTTAAAGCATATATTGCTGCAATGCAGCTGCATCCGATCAGCCCTGCCTCTCGTGCTCTCTCTTTCACACTGCTTAGTCTCCCTATATCTTTCTCTTTCTCTCAGTCACTCTCTCGAACTCACCTTCTCACCCTCTCTCACTCTACGGGCTTATATTTCGATTTCCGCATTTTATGAATTTCACATTTTTAGCAACTAATGTCGGAGGATTTTTAGTGAAAATTTGAAACTAACACGAACATGAATTCACACAATTTCATGCTCACTCTGCCCCTCTCTGTCTCCCTTACTTCCTTCTCTTTCTCCCTCTGTATTTCTCTCTTTGTGGTTCGCCTCTCCCTCAATTTGTCCTCGGCCACCTTGGAGTCTTCTCGTGTTCGTCCTCGGCTTGTGTGGGCGTAAATGTGAGTGAAAGAGAGAGAGAGAGGGGTGTGATAGTGTTAGTGTGTGAGGTAGTGAGAGTGAGAGAAAGAGAGGGGATTGCGAGCAGATGTGGCAGATATCTCGGTTCTCGGAATGCATGACTAATGATTTTCCGAAACTTTCCCAACACTGGCTCTGACTTTGATTTTCTACTCCTTCGTTCTCCTTTTTCTTCATTATCTCTCACTCTGTTTCTCTTTCTCTCGCTCCCCATTATCTCCCTCCCTCCTTCTCTTTCTCTCTCACTCCTTCTTTTCATCGTCTCATTGATGTTCTTTTCGTGCAATTTTTTGTTTTTGATTTTTCGAAATTGATTTTTAGGCGATTCGTTTGAACTGCAAAAGTTTCTTCGGACGTAATTTACGGGACTTTCAACGATGACGACAGTGAGAGAGAAAGAGGGAGAGAGAGAGAAAGGCGAAGGAAAAGATTTCACTCCAATTACTCGGTGATCGATGATGGTTTTCGAAGTTTTCATTCGAGTTCTGAGAAGCCGAAAGAAGCTCTCAGCTTGAAGTTTGATCCACCTGAACAAACTGAACAATGCATCGAATATAAGAGATAATTAGATAAAGATAGTGTGAGAGAGAGGTACAGGCTAAGAGAGGCATGGAGTAGAGGGAGACAGAGATGAATTCCAGGAATTTATGTTCAGTGGTGAAGACGAGTACTTTGTTCCCTTTCAAAAGAAATCCTTCAGAAAATTTCACTTGGGTTTGATTGCGACTTTTGAGATCTCTCAAAATAAGAATTGGACGAACTGTAAATTAAAAATAAAATTTCCACATAATGTCGTCCTCCACATAAGAGTTCAATGAATTCAACTACAAGGATAACAAAAAAAAATATGAGTGAAAAAAGGACAGAGTGAGAAATTAGCAAAAAGTTATGAAAAACTTCTGACATCCACTGTAAGCCAAACATATTCGAATAATTTTATGCCATCGTTCGTTCGTTCGACCGTTGGGAGTTGTTGCTATGCGAAAACTTTTAAACTGTTCCGCATTGTTCCCGAAGTTGCAATACTTCTACACATGCGTCTATCTGTCTCACTCAGACCATATAGAGTTTCCCTTCTGTATGTGTGAGTGGTCGAAAAGTTCTGACAATATGTTGCGGAAACTTCACTTACATCGAGCGATGGGTCTGTCGAGCGAAACACTTTTCAAGTATTTTCAAACATTGCTAATATTTTAAATTGAGTTAGAGAAATTAAGAATTCTTCCTCTTCTTACTGCACTTTATGTCATTGCAGTAGTGTTGTTGTTGCAGTAAAGAGAATTTCCATTATGCTTCATAAGTTTTCCAATCATACAAAATAATTATTGAACATTAGTCAAACCGTGTGTCAACGAATGTTCTCCTAATTAGACGATTTCGTTAGAAACTTTTAGAACGATTTTTGCTCAATGGATAAAGTTTTACAAAGACTTGAGTTGAATGGAATTTCTTGTAAATAATAATTGAAAAATTTTCATAAACAAAATCAATGCATTGAGAAATACTATTTGTTCTTCTCTCAATAACTATAACGTCCGTTTTTCTATTATCTCTTGAGCCCATAACGAACGAAAACTTGAAGATGACACTTCTTTGCACACAATAAATATTTCTCATACGACCTGTTGTCCTTCCACTTTTGCTCACAGTAGATAAATGTCCGTGACAGAATCGTTAGAAATCCATTAAGTATCCGGTGAAGAAAGCTCTACTCTGTTGATCCTTCATCCTTCACCTTCAAAGGACTCTCATCTTTGTCGATTGTCTGTACCTTGTTTGCACGTGACATGCACACATTCTTACCTTGGTCCAATCCTTTTGTCTCTACCTCAAGATTCTGACCTTTCGTTCCTTTGGTTCATATCTTCCTGCTTTGGGATGAAGATTCGTCCTTTAGTCTGTGCCTACGTTCTTTGGTATATTTATTCGTCCTTTTGTCGTTGCATCCATCGGTCGCTTATCTTTCAGTCCATGTGTCGAATTACATACATACAATATAAGTGTGTGTTTGCATCTGTAAGTCTTTGTATGTTAATACAATCCACAATTCAATACGATATCCGAGAGCCCGGAATTTCGAATTAAATTTCGGATTTCTCGATGTATGGCCGACTGCTGCCTGCCTGGCTGGGCTTGTGGTGGATGGGCCGGCTTCGATGGGTCGCATATTTAGGTTAATTAATGGACATGTCGGGCTTCTTTGGTTTGCGCTCACCCAGGGATATTAAATATCATCAAGCCACAACACAGACCAATACACACCGACACTCGATACGCAGACTTACTGAGAGAAAGGGAGAGACATAGGGTGACAAAGACAGAAAGCGTGGGAGTGCGTGAATCAGATAGAGACAAATATTGTGAACATGAAAAGGCGAAGGAGAAAACACGAAGCGAATCCCTTGGAACTGAGCCGATGATTTTGGGTTAAAATTCACATAAATTAATAAAATTGCCAACACAGTCCGAACGTTGTAATTGTGTATCATGTGCATGTGTAGGTTATCGTATGTATATATATAAACGTACTATATGTATGTACATGATTTACATTACAACAATAAAAGCAACAGGAACAACTGAAAACATATCGAATCGACGGTTTATTTGTAGATGAGGCGAAAGAGATGGATGACAAAAATGGAAAATGGTAGGTTGAAGATGATGTGGAAGGTGGATGCGAAGGAAAACATCATGGAGATAAAGAGCAAGCGATGTAATGGAGGATGAAAATAATACTAAAATTAAGATATTGAAGAGGATATGTTGAAATAATACCTGTTACAATTCCACTTGTTAATTTTTATGTTTATATTTCATGTTTGCAATCACATATGCTTTTGTACTTTATTGAAAAGTTTGTTTGTACAGTAAATTTACTTCAATCAAATCACTCGAAATAAACAGTTGTTCATTCTACTTTTGTAAATTCTTTCTTGTTACTTATTTCATTTTAATATAAATAAGAGGTTATGGGCGACAACAAGAAGGATTCTGCGCATGGAATCATGCAATTTCATGGCGAGAATTATGAAAATTGGATTTTTCGAGTGGAGCTTTACTTGGATTCATTGGATCTTCTTGGTGTTATCAAGGAGGAGCCCCCAGCTTCAGATACTGGTCTAACAGCCTACCAGAAGCAAGGCGAAGTCGGTGTGGGCAGCATGATTGCTGATGAATATTTAGAATGTGTTCGAGATAAGGGAACAGCGAAGGAAATGTGGTTGGCGATGGAGAATACCTTTGCAAGGAAATCTGTAGTAAATCAAACGTTGGTAAGAAAGCAGTTGGCTAACTTAAGAATGAATGCAAATGAGGATGTTAGGAAGCATTTTCTGGTATTTGATGAGCTGATCAGGAAGCTCAGGACGTCTGGTGCAAAATTAAATGAAAATGATGTAGTTGCACAATTATTTATTAGTTTACCAGAGATATTTGATCCTGTTATAACAGCGCTGGAAAATATGAATGAAAAAGAATTGACTGTGGAGGTCGTTAAGCAGAGGCTTTTGGCTGAAGAATCAAAAAGAAGAGATCGAGATCAAATAGTGACAGAAGTAAACAAATTATCGGCGTTCTCAGGTGAGAATAAATTCAAATTTAATGGTTTTTGCCACCGATGTAAGAAACGAGGTCACAAAAAGAAGGATTGTCGAGTTCGTTTACCAGAAGGACGTGCGAATATTGCGTCGAATTCGTTTGTTTGTTTCAAGCCAGTTTGTTTCATGTCAGGAGAATCGTCAAGAAAACAATTTTCTAATAGAACTGTAACTTTCAAGATTGATTCGGCTGCAACTGATCACATGTGTAATGAGAAGTGGTGCTTCTCCTCATTAGAAAAATTGGAAAATAATGTGGCTATCAGCGTAGCGAAAGACAATGCTAATGTTTTTGCTACTGAAATTGGTAATATTGAAGGTTGTGTTAATGGCGAATTTGTAAAGATGCAAGAAGTTTTCTTTGTGCCAGATCTCCGAGATAATTTATTGTCAGTTCCAAAAATAACATCTGCAGGTCTAAATGTTGAGTTCTGTAAACATTTTGCATTGATAAAGAAAGACGGAAAAATATTAATGAAGGCATTCAAAAGAGATAATCTTATGAATTAACAATCGAAATCAAGTTAAGAGAAGCTAATTTAAGTGTAGCAGATGAAATCAAACTTTGGCATAAACGGTTAGGACACGCCAGTGACAACATTATTCAAAATATGGTCAATTGTAATATGATAGAAGGTCTGAACAAATATTCCTGTGTTGGTTTTTGTGACATTTGTATGCAAGGTAAGCACTCCAGATCAACTTTTAATGGAAGTCGTCCGAAAACAACCCGTATTTTGGAGAGAATACATTCGGATGTTTGTGGTCCGATTGATCCAATTACCTGGGATGGTAATAAATATTTGGTGAGCTTCATTGATGATTTTAGTCATTTTTCATTTATTTATTTGCTGAAAAAGAAATCAGAGGTATTCGAAAAGTTTAAAGAGTATGTTGCAACTGTGACGGCTATGCACAATGTTCCTATTGGTATGATGACAGTAGATCAAGGTCGCGAATACATGTCCAAAGAGACTATTACATTTTTTAAAGAGCAAGGTATTCAAGTCCAACAAACTATTTCTTATTCACCTCAGCAAAATGGCGTGGCGGAACGTTTTAATAGAACTTTAATAGAGAAAGTTAGAGCCATGGTTTTGGAAGCAGGTGTCCCTAAGTTCTTATGGGGTGAAGCAGCATTAACGGGAACATTTATAATAAACAGAAGTCCTTGTAGAAGTTTGAATCTGAAGAAGACTCCAGCAGAAATATGGTATAAATGTAAACCAGACTAGAAGAAATTAAAGGTTTTTGGTTGTAAAGTTTTTGCTTGGATTCCGCAACAAAAACGAAAGAAATTAGATTCAAAATCGATGGAACTAGTGATGGTCGGATATGCTCCAAATGGATACAGATTATGGGATATGAAGAACCGAAAAATTATATTAGCTAGAGATCTTCATTTTAATGAATTTTTATTTCCATATAAAAAGGAGGTGGATAAAAATGCTGAAAATAATATACAAATTTTGTTTAAAGGAAACGAGCAAGAGGGGGAAGAATGTGAATCTGATCCTGCTGTTTCTTTAAATGAAGAAATTCCACCGAATGTAGTTATTAATGAAGAATCGTCAGATGAGGATGTTCAAGAAGTTGACACTTCATTTACTCAACCACGTCGAAGCGAACGTATAAAGAATGCATCAACTGTGATGCTCTATATAAAAGTTTTTTTAGTCGAGACAGATGAATTACTTGATCCCATCAGCTACAAAGATTTAGAAACGAGACCGGACAAGTTGAAATGGTTAGATGCAGTCAAAGATGAAATAGAGTCAATGGAGAAAAACAATGTTTGGGAGTTAGTGGAGTTACCTCCAAAAATAAAACCTTTAAAAACTAAATGGGTTTTTCGAATTAAAAATTATGAAAATGGACACAAAATTAGATATAAAGCAAGACTTGTTGCAAAAGGTTTTCTGCAGAAAGCTGGAATTGATTATGAAGATACTTATTCACCAGTGGCAAAGTTAGCAACAATAAGAATTATTTTGGCAGTAAGTGTTCAGAGAGGTTACCATCTTCATCAACTAGATGTCAAAACGGCATTCCTACATGGAAATTTGAAGGAGAATATTTATATGGAAGTGCCAGAAGGCCTTAATGCTACCAAAGGTAAGGTATGCAAATTACGTAAATCTTTATATGGCTTAAAACAAAGTCCTAGATGTTGGAACGATAAATTTAATTCATTTTTGCTTAGTTATGGATTTGAACGCTCTCAACATGATTACTGCTTATATATGAAATTTTGGAAAAATAACGTTTTGTACTTAATGCTTTATGTTGATGACGTTATGATTGCAAGTAATAATTTAGAAGAAATTAATAATTTGAAGAAAGAACTAGGTTCTAAATTTGAAATGTCAGATTGTGGTATTCTAAATTTATATCTTGAAATAAAAATAGATTATGATAAGGTTAACGGAATTATGAAATTAAGTCAGGAAACACACATTGATAAATTTCTGAAAAAGTTTGGAATGAGCGATTGCAATCCAGTAAAAACGCCAATGGAAAAAGGGTTGCAGCTTTCAGTTGAAGAAGGTGAGAAAACTGAAAAACCAGTATCGAGAAATGTTAGGAAGTCTAATGTATTTAATGTTATGTGTGAGACCTGATATATGCTTTCAAGTTGGATACATGGGACGTGGTTTTAAAACGAATTGTAAGATATTTAAAAGGAACATCTAATTTCAAATTATTATTTAAACAGAACCCGAAGGAGAGAGAACTTGTGGGATATGTTGACGCTGATTGAGCATCCGATTCTTCAGATAGAAAATCAGTAAGTGGATATATTTTCATGGTGTTTGGTTGTCCAGTATCTTGGAGCAGCAAAAAGCAAACAGTTGTTGCCACATCATCCAGCGAAGCAGAGTATATTGCATTAAGTGCCGCTGTAACTGAAGGAATTTGGATTCGAGGAATTTTAAGTGACTTGAAGGTATTAAGAGATAATGAACCGATATTGATTTATGAAGACAATAGAGGATGTATTGGAATGGCCAAAAATGCAGAAAACAAACGATCAAAGCATATAGATATAAAACATCATTTTATAAGAGATCATGTATCAAAAGGTAAAATCAAGATTGAGCATGTGCAGACAAATTTTCAAGTTGCTGATATTTTCACGAAGTCCTTAGATTACAGCAAGTTTAAAGAATTCAGAGAAAAATTACAATTATGTGATTGAGAGGGGGTGTTGAAATAATACCTGTTACAATTCCACTTGTTAATTTCTATGTTTATATTTCATGTTTGCAATCACATATGCTTTTGTACTTTATTGAAAAGTTTGTTTGTACAGTAAATTTACTTCAATCAAATCACTCGAAATAAACAGTTGTTCATTCTTCTTTTGTAAATTCTTTCTTGTTACTTATTTCATTTTAATATAAATAAGAGGATAAAATCTTGGGATGGAGAACAAGTTGGAGACTTAAAAGGACGATCAGGTTAATGAAAACAGATGAGAAGAAAATTGAGGTGATAAATTGAAGAGCAAAATAAAGAGAAGACGAGTTCGAAAATTCATTCACAATTCGATGAAAATTCGACAATCGAGATCAATTTGTGAGGCATGAACTTCCACGCCCTGCATGAGCATGACCACAACATAAAGGCCCGACCATGATATGGCGATGTACGCTTTTGAAAAACTTCGGAAACGAGCGAATACACAGGAACATATGGAACGACCATGCGTTGTAGAAAACAATTTTCGTTCAGTTTTCGATCATTAGTTGACTTCGGGAAAATTCGGAGTGACCGGTTTCAACCGCTCTATCAGTGTTTTCGAAGTTTTTCAGTGTTGTTCAACTGTTTTTAAGATTTTGCAAAGAAATTCATTGAAATTTTGGTAAAATGACAACACTGTTTGTAAAATAAAAACAAAACAATCGCTTTAGCATGAAAGTACGGACCATGGGCGTACTTTGGGAATTGAGAAAATTTGAGAATACATTCGTCAAATTCTCTCATTTTTTTCCCGTGCAGCGGCCTATCATGGTCGAGCCTTAACAACGATGAGGGAGAACATGAAGAAAAGGACAATGGGATTAATAAGAGAACACCAATAATAACGATGTGAGTAGTAAGAAGAGCAATAAGCGAAAGATCGAGTGCAATGAGCGAAACGTCAAGAACAATGAGAGGGCAACAACATCAATGAGAGAAATATCAAGAACAAGTGTAGCCGTCAATGATATGCAAATGAAGTCGAACTGAGGAAGCGAAGGGAGGTTCCGTCGTGGTCGGGCATCATTAACATCGAGTGGAAAAACGACATCTGACAGAGGGACAGACAGATGGACGAAAACCATCGAACGAGGGATGGACGCATGAACAGCTTGTGTACAGAGACAGATCGAGGAGGGGGCGAAGAGACAATGAACAGACAGATTGTCGAATGAACAGATGGCGGAGTCGTCGTTGTGGTCGAGAGATGGGTGGAGGACCATGAATCCCAATTTGTTGCTTCTTTTAGCATAGTTCTCTCTGGTTTAACGAAGAGACGTCGGAAATATACGCGAAATTGCGCTGGAAGATGGTGAGAAGCAAGGAAAGAAAAGTGCAAAATAGGGGGAAAAAAGGAAAACGCGATAGTGGAGGAAAGAATGAAAGGGTCGTGATTCTCCGATTCCAAAAATGTCGAGAAATGGTTGGCAACGCCTTCTACTTATCATATCCTGCTCTCTCGTGGATAATCTGTTGTCATATGTAGTTATCAGAAATATTTATTTTTCAGAATTCAGCGAGTTTCGTTCAGTCATCACAGTTGCCAGGATCCGGTCCAATCTTCACTTATCCTGCTTCGCTCGGATCCATTGGTGATATTTTTGTCTCCAATCTCCTCTTTCTTCTTCCCCTACTTCTTCCTTTAACTTTTTCCTTCCGCCTTCTTTCTACTTTTTCAATCTCTCCTCTTCCTTTTTCAATCTGTTTCTCATATGATATCTTCTATTTCATTTTCCTACTTCTTTCTGATTTACTTTTATACATCTAGATATTTGTGTTCTTCTCTCTTTTTCTCTCTCACTCTCTTTCTCTACTTCTTTCACTCTCTCTTTATTTCCATCCTTTCTCTCTCTTTATTTTTCACTATCTTTATCTCTATTTCTCATTTTCCATCCATTTTTTGTCAATCTCTCTTATACATTGCACACACATTCACACAAAGACGCACTTAATTTTCAAAATGTGTTGCTATATTTGTTTTTGTTGGTTTTGTTTTTGCTAAAGCTAATGTTGTTGTTGCAACCATGAGTTGTTGTTGTTTACAACTACTTTTATTTGCAAACGTTTCCATTTCCGGTTTCCATGACTTCGTCGTTGTTGTTCAAAATAAACACCAACTTTGTTGTTGTTAATGGGTTTCTGGTTGTTGTTTTGTCACTTGTTGTTGTTGTTGGGTTTTCCTTTGCTGTTCTGTATCTTGTTATACTCCTTGTTATTTTTGCGGTCCTTGTGTTTGTTGTTAGTCTGTTCGTCGTTTCTCGATATGTTGTTATTGTTCTAGTTTATGATGATGTCATCGTAAATTCAAGTTTTGATTTAAACACGCCTTCTAGCGGAAGAGGCATGCAACTAACGTCAGATGTGGGTCAGACGACGAGGCCGGAGCAGAGGAAATGGACACGATGACGTATGAGCAACAATTATTTGAGTACAATCGGAGAAGAGAGAGTTAGTGAGAGTGATGGAGTGAAAGGGAGTGAGGGAGAGAGTGAAAGGGAGTGAAAGAGAGAGTGAAAGGGTGTGCGAGTGAGAAAGGGAGTGATGGAGAGAGTGTGAAAGAGGGTGAGAGAGGTCGAGAGTGAAACGGATGAAGAGTGAATAGTGAAATCGATTGGCATGGAGAGAATGAAGAGAAGAAACAGGCGAGTGAAAGAAAAAAAAACTAAGAAAAACATGATAAAATGAAAAAGCCGAGAAAACTACGATAAAATTAGAAAAGATTAAGAGATTCGTTAGGATCAGAAGAAATTATCCTCTTTGGAATCTGGAGCATAAATTCTCCAAATGCCAGCAAGCGAAATCTGAGAGAATGAAGAGAAACTTCTTCCCTTTCTCCGACCCCCTTCACCAACCACTGGCTTCAATCACCTTCCCTCTAACCTCGATAGCCGCCCACGACATCGACTTCGCCATCAAAGCCATCGTTTTCGTTGACGTCAAGGACAACGTGGCGATGTATTTACGGCGACTTAAAGGACATGAACCATCACATGATCTACACACACACACACTAACGCACACCCGCACACTCGCTGACCCACAAGGCCACACATTCACACCCTGCCATTCTCTACCCGAGGACCACGAAGTCCGCGGCTCAACCCGCAAATGAGTCGTGAATCGAATCGCTGGACAGGGCGGGACGGAAAGACAGACTGATGATCGGACGGACGATGTACTGACCAGCGGACCAACAGACAGACTGACGACCAATGGACGAACAAATTGTACTGGCGAACGGATGGATGGATGGATGGATGGATGGAATGGATGGATAGAGGGACAGGTGGACAGACGGAAGCGAGGAGCAGGCACGCAGCCCGACGCATTCTGGCCCGTTGCCCACCGCTGAGTGCGTGTGAGTCGCGACTGTGTGTGTGTGCGAGGAGTTTTATGGCTCGAGTGAAGGACGAATGGCGACGCGGACTGTGACGACGACGTCGGCTGCAACAGAGACGGCGATAGAGATGGAGGGAACGAAGGATGCGAGACAATGGAGAGGGATGAGAGATGAAGGACGATGGACGAGGGTTGCGAGACGATGGACGAAGGACGGCGTCAAACAAGATGGCGACCGCGTTTATGCGTTGCGGTCGCAAACAATTCGCTCGCACAAACCGAGCCCGGGGCGGCCGGCGTTGGGTGTTGGAGTTGGGGGTTGGGAGGCGTGGCAGTTGCGGCCGCGGTCAGTTTGACTTTGATTTATGCGGTCGCTGGCAAGCGAACACATGCGAGGCTGGGCGATTGTGTGTGTGTGTGCGCAGCGGAAGCGGAAACGCGGTTTCCATAAACGATATGGCGAACCAGTGTTTTTGTTGCGGCGGCTACGCCAAGTGTAGGTCACGGGGCCGAGAATGAGAGAGGGGTAGAGAGAAAGACAGAGGGAGTGAGAGCGAGTGAGGAACAGAGGACGAGAGAAAGATGCAATCGGAGCGAATTGCGAGTCGATAACGAAAACAATTTTATTACAGCGCACGCACACACACATCCAGGACATACAGAGTACACACACAGAGATACAGAGCGCACACACAGACATACAGAAATACAGAGCACACACAAAGACACATTCAGGCGATCGAAAACAAAGAAAGACAAAAAGAGACAGAGTGAAAAACCGCCCGAAGCCGCGCCCACGGGTTCCGCCTCGGATCTTTCAATGGGCTTTCGACTGTGGGCTTTCGATCTCGGGTCCTCGGCCGTTCATTCGCCGGTCGAACGAACTTTTATCCGGTCTTTATCCGCCCATTTTATCCGAACGCAATTAGTTGGCGGGAAAATTCTTAAGCCTCCTGCTGGAAAGTTCCCAAAGCAGGGCCACGAGGAGAAAATTTTGTTTTTTTTCGGTTGATCCTTCGAAAAGTTCGTTATCCTTGCTGAAGGAGATTTTGCGTTCGATGTAATATTTTTTCGTTCTCTGGCATTTTGGGAGTTGTTGCTTTTGCACTTTTAAATCCTGTTTTGTTACATTGTGTTTTTTTTTTATTTCTTCTTTTACTCGAATATTGTTTTACTCGAATTTTGATTAACTCTGTTTGCGTTTTAAGTTCTCAGAAACTGTTTTCGTAATGAGCTAATGTTTGTTTTGTATTTTTTTTTTTGGAGATCCGCTTTTTTTTAGAAAACTCGGAACAACAATTGTATAGTTGCAACAACAACGGCAATAACAACACAAATATTAAACATATTTTCGAAACTTCTCTGAAAGGAATAATGGCGATAGAGCAAAATATGAAGAAAGCAAATTGGAGAAGGATACAAAGGATAAGTGGAAGTTACTGAAGGGAAGTAAGCAAGAATAACATAGAGAGAGAAGGAAAAATAGAATAATATATATGAAGAGAAGTAGAGATAAAGAGAAGAACAGAGAGAAATACAGGAAATATTGTGAGAAAGTGAGCGGAGAATACGAGAAACGACTTTGTTTCATTGCGTTGTGCGTCAGCTTTGGCATCGTGGCTGACTTTGAAGCTTCACGCACACTCTGATGTGCGTGAAACTATGTCAGAGTTTGTGCGTAAGTGTGTGTGAATGCGTAAGTTTGTGTGAGCCAACTTATAACAAATGTTTACGTTTCAATTTTCAACTCTTCTCATCGCTTTTATTTGTTTAACTTTCTTTGTTTTATTATCTTTGTTTAATTTTCTTTGTTTTATTTTCTTTGTTTTTTAATCTTTGTTATATTATCTATCTTTCATTTTTTTCCTTTTATTTTATTTTTTTATTATCCTATTTTCAATATCTTTATTTTATTTTTTTGTATTCTTTAATTTATTGTCTTTGCTTCATTCTATTTATTTTATTTTGTTTGTCTTATTTTCTTTGTTTTAATATCCTAGCTTAATTTTCTTAGCATTTATTTTTATTTTTCTATTATTTATTCATTTTATCACGAGCAGAATATCTCAAACACAATACAATTCATAACAAATTGTTTAGTTCATATATAAAATCATTTCGTCTATCTTAACAAATCCTATGAATTATATTCCATACTTCTTTTGATCTCTCGACTTTAATTCCCATTTTATAAATTATTTCTTCTCTCACGCACTTCTTTCTTGAAACCTCTCCACCTTTTCACTCCTTGTTTCTTTGCTCCCTTTCTCTTCTTCGCTGTCTCTTTCTTCTTTGGCGCCAATAAATTGCACTCTTCGAAGAGTGGAGAAGCATTTAAAAAGCTGTCACAGCTGGCGAGCTTCCGAGCGTGACACGTTGTGACTTTATTGTGGCAGCAGCTGCCGTCATCCAGGGGGAGCCAACTTTTCAGTCCGTACTCAAAAGTTCTCCCAATGGGTTCTTCTTTCATTTTTCTCTCACTATCACACTCTCTTCCTCTCTCTCTCTCTCTATCACTTACGCCCTCACACACTCCCTCTGTTTCTCACACGTTCTTTTTCGACGTATTTCTATCTGTCTATAGTCTAGACTCTAGACGATTCATTCCTTTTTTCTCTTTTCTTTCTTTATGTCTACATAAATGCTCTTCATCTCTCTTCATCATCAGGCCGCACACTTCTGTTGTCCATTGTGTCCTGCGATCGAATGTGGAAGTTATTGTTGAATATGATTCAAGAGTGACGATAGAAGAAAAAGAGAGAAGAGTTTTTGTAGTAGAATAATAGAAGAGCGAATTATGAGTGATGTATGAAGAAAGTAGAGGTGATAAAAGGGTCAAAATAAGATTAATAGGAAAATAATGAAAGGAATACCAAGGAATAAATATTTATTTATGATGATATTTATGATCAATGAAGTTTAAAAACAAGAAATGAATTCTTTCGAATTGTGATAGAAAACAAGAATTAAAAAAACCTTCTCCTGATGTTTCCCTTTCTCTTAACATTCTACTCCTTCTACTACCTCAGTCTCACTCATTATCCTTCTTTTTTACCCTCTGATCGTGAGGATTTCCTGGAACTCGCGTTTAAATATTCCACCAAAATTTACAATAAGTGCACATCCGCGATGTTGTGTTAATGGTGGCAACAACAACAAATATACTAAAAACACAAGCAAAACCAATAACAACGACGACAAATACAACAATAGCATCAACGAACACAAAGGAAACAGGCAGCAGAACGCGCCTGCGGCTTCTTTAACAGGTTGGGTGAAAGAGAAAGAGACGGAGTTAAAGAGAAAGAGAGGGTGTGATAGAGTGAGAATGTGAAGTGAAAGAGGTGAATGAAGTATAAAGCAAACCAGTTAAGAGAGGGCGAGAGAACGACGAAGAGTAGAGAGAGAATGAAAGAAAGAAAGAGAAATGGAGAAATGAGAGAGAGAAGGCAAAGTCTTTAATTAAGACGTTGAAATCGAGGCGAAACAAGTTATGGAAATGTTTGTGGTCTGTGTCTGGAATTGTTGTTATTGTTGTTGTTGAGTTGTTTTTGTTGTTGTTATCGTTGTTATTGTGTTGGTGAGTGGTGCACTGATTTTTGTGCTGTTGAGTCAGTGATTTTGTTGTTTGTTGTTGTTGCAGCTGTTGCGGCTTCCTCAACAACTTGAGATTAAAATACACAGGATACGCAGGACATAATGAGCGACTTGCGGAAGCCTCAGCAGAACGAGCGAGAATCGTCCGCTTGTGAAGAAAGGGAGAGAAGGCCAGATTGAAAAGGGAGGAAGGAAAAGAAAGATAGAGAGGGAGGAAGGAAGAGGTAGAGCAGGCTGCGATGCTCACGCAACTCTTGAAGGCTTCTTCTTCGAGGTCCCCCGGACCGGACGACGACATCAGGTGCGACGGTGGCGAGTTGAAGGTGTCGCCGAAGGAGGTGGTGGGTGGAGGTTGTACGAGGGACCACGGGGAGGGTCGGTCGTACCCCGAGGGTCCTGCGGCGACGAAGGGTTTCCTCTCGGACCCGTGGCCAGGTCAGACGACAAAGTGCCGAGGTGTCAACTTGAATGACATTTTAATTTTTTATCCTGAAGCGTGGACCGTGGAGCGTGCGGAAAACTTTCAGAGCGAGAGCGAGTGTGAGAGGAACAGAGGGGGATGAAAAGAGGGCGAGGGAGAAACTTGCGAATTAAGTGCTTTTTGCGCGGACGACAACACTGAGAGAAAACCTCGCCTGGGTGGAGAGAAGCGAATGAGATCGCTTGAGGATGGTGCAATGAAAGCGACTAAAGAGACATGAAGGTTAAAATATGAGAGAATTGGAGGGACAGACAGGGAAGGAGTGAGAAGAAGAGAAATAGAGCGCTTGTGCGATGTATACACTTAGAGAAAATTTTTAAGAAATTTGATAGAACTTTGATCAGGTAAAATTATATTTTTTGAAAAATGTAATTTCAAATTTTCCTCAAGGACAAATTATTAAAAAATAAAAAATTTCAGAAACGATGCCAAATAAATAATAAAATAAAAATCGAAAACGACAATAGCAAAAAAAAAAATGCAAATTTCAACAACAACACAAAAATTGGAAATTTCAAATTTAAAAAATTTAAATTCCGAAAACGAATGAAATATAAATAACAACAAATTTAAATTCAAAAACGACAAAAAAAATGTAATATAAAAATTTTTAAAAAATAAAAAAAAATATTCAAACAACAATCTTTGTGTTGCTAATGAATTGTATCTGAACGATATTATTTTTTCCAACAGATTTCTTTTTCCCCCCACACTTGGTTGAAGTTTTCAATGGAGAAGTTGCTGTTTCCATTCGAGCAGTTGTTGTTTTCAATTGAGAAGTTGTTGCTTTTACTCGAGTAGTTGTTGTTTCCATTCGAGTAGTTGTTCTTTTTATTCGACCATTTGTTGTTTTATTATTGCAGTTTATTGCGGCCATTTGAATAAATAACAGTGCTGTCCAGGGTCGTCCGCCCCTCGGCGACTGCCTCTCGCCACCATCATCGGGGATGTTCCCAATGTTCGCTAATGGACTCCTGTTCGGGTCCTTCGAGTCTCGCGGACGCACGAGCCACAGCTCACGAACTCGCCGCGGGACCGACGTCGCCGGCAGCTCCGGGGAGATCGTGGTCCACGTGCTCGTGTGGTCTCCTCCTCTGATCCCGCCCCGGTTGCTTCCGTCGGCGGAATCCATTAGAATGAAATCGCACTAAAAACCAATGAATGCATCTGTCTACGACGCGCTGAACCGTGTGGCGGGACGGCGGGGACGGAGGCGTGGATGAATCTGGTCGAATCCTTGTTTGCAAAGCGCTTTACGCAAATTTGAATATCCGTTAGGAAAATAACGGTAAACGATGCATGACGTCATCGCAACGACGGAGATTTGTTGCTGAGCTGGAATCAGCAGCATCGTCAACAGAGGCAGATGGAATAAAAACAACAAGAACAAAGAGAGCAATAACAACAACGAAAATAACAACAACTTGAACAATACAACAACGAAAATAACAACAACTTGAATAACAATAACAACAATGAGAACAATTACAACAACGCGAACATCGTGGGCAGCGATGCAAATTACTATTGTTGCGTTTTTTTTGCACTCCGAAAATACACCAAAAAGGATGTTTCGCCGCATGGAATATTTTACCGGGAATTTCAGGGCTCTCATCCTTCAACCCCCCGCCTCTTGTCCTTCGCCCTCCCTGTCCATCGCGTCATTCGAGCCACAACCTCTCAGGGCTTCGCTTGGTTCACTGTGATTTTAAATGCAAACCGAGAGACTAAATTACGAGAGATCGTCGGAGACCTACGGATCTGCTGCACCCGCCACCGGACGAAAATTAATTCCTGGATGAGCGTTTAAGAACTTTTGGGAAGATCTGAGGAATCGAACTTTAAGCTTCCTCAGATCTTCTCAAAATACTCAGTAGAGTTTCTGTTTGGAAAATTATTTAAAAAATTCTTAAAATCAATCGTTATCTCAACGCATTCTGTTGGGGAATTTTGATATAGATTTCAAAGTTGTTCTATTTTTTGTAGTTGTTGTAGTTTTTTTAATTGTTTCTATGGTGAAACTCTAGTTGGAGTTGTTGTTAGTTTTGTTATTGTTTGTGTTATTTTTGATAAAATACTCCACACAAAAGCGATTATAAAAATGTATAAATTCCATCCAGTGGACGATTGAAGTCAAGCAGGCGACATGTTGCCGAAATCTGTGCCAACCTCTCGCTCACACCTTTCTCTCTCTCTTTGTCTCTCTCTATGTTTCTCTCAATCTGGGTCTCTCTTTCTCTCTCTTTACCTCTGTTTTTTGTATCAACCTACCTCAGACTCTTTTGATTTTCTTTTTGATGTTGATGCTGTTGTTTGTCTACGGTTGATATTAATATTGTTGTTGGTTATTGGCGGTGTGTGTTGTTGATGTTGGTGTTGTTTTTGTTGTTCCTCCTCCTCTCTACGGATAACAGTAAATTGTTTTGCATGCCCAGCAATATTTTACAACTGGATTACGTACTGCAGAGGACGATTACGAAAAATACCCTCGTAAAGTTCAACAACACACACCGGGCGACCTCCGGCAGCTCCAGACCCCGGGGTCGTAATTCTCGGGTGCGACTCGGCGACCCGAGGACTTCATTCCGGGATGACTCACTCTGACACAACCCACACCGCCACGCCCCAGTTCTCCACGTCTCTCTATAGCTTTCCCACTTCACCTCGACTTCCATCCCTGAATTTCTGGCCACCGATTCACAGCGAGCTTCCAGCTTCGGTTTCGGTTTTCACAAAACCACGACAACCTCCCACCAGGTGACTCTCCCTCTGGACTTCTCTCACCACTGTAATCTCTCACAACCTTCTCCCTCCCACACTCTCTCTCCCACTCATTCACCACTCTCCCTCGCGTCAGCTCGTTCGTCACAGATTGTGGCCCCGAGTCCGAAACGGAGTCGAGCGGATCCCACGACCGATTTCGTCCGGAGTTTCACGAAGCGACTGCGACCGATTTTGTCCGGAGCTTCGCGAACGACGACGACGAAATCAGCGCGAGCTTGTTGCGAAGCTCCGACCGGAAATGACGAAATATGGTATGACTGGCGTTTTGCGGGATGACTTCCGGAGTTGGGAACACGACAGCGAGCGATGCCGCGGACGCCGACACTGCAAGAAACCGTATCAAAATCGTGGTGAGAGGGGGAGAGGCTTCAGTTGCAGGTAAGTAAATTAAAGCGGGGGAGTTGGAGAGATTGGGGGAGAGTCCTAAATAATAAGTTTAGACTTTAAATTAAATGGCATGGTTGATCGATAGTTTCGGAAGTTTTTTCGATAGTTGTCGGAAGAAATTGATATTTGACATTTTTTAAATTTTAAATATTTTTAAAATACATTTCTTTATTTTTCAAAAAAAATTGTAAATTCAAATAATTTGATTTTTTTGTTTTAATTGATTAATATTCATTATATACAATTTTGGTTTTAATTTTTCAAGGTTATTATTAATTTTAATAAAATATTTGAAACATAATTTTATTTAAAATTGTCAAATTTATAACATTTTATATTAAAAGTTAATTTTGAATTAATTTTTTCCTGTAAAAAATTATAATTTTATTTTAATTATGATTAATTATGATAATTATGATAATTATTTTTCTCTTTTTTTGAAATATTAATCAATAATTCAAAGTTCCCCGAAACTACAAGAATTTTTTCAGTGTAACTGAATTCGTCATACGTTTAATTTTATTGTTTACAATTTCTCTTTATTCCTCATGGTTTACTTTACCGCTTGTATGCGTTTTCCTTCCAATACCTTGATTCTCTTTCCATCTCCCTCCTTTCCTCTTTCTCTCTTTTCATCGCTGCTTTATAGTTTTATCTCTGTCTGCATAATTTATTATTGATATTTCGTTTTTTTCCTCCAATTTTTATTTGGATTTCTTTCATTTTTTGTTTTGAGGTGAAATTTATCGTATATCTTTCGGTTCACTCACTCATCCTATCTCCATCGCCTTCGCTCAATAGCTGTTTCTCCCTCTCGCTCCCTCTCTCTCTCACTATCCTTCGTCTCATCGATTGTTGGTTCCGGGATCGCAACGACTCCTTTTCTTTGTTGTTTTTGTTGTCGCTGCAGCGGATGTTGTTTTTATTGTTGCAGCAGGTGTTGCTGCGTTGTTTTTGTGCCGGAAGTGTTGCCGCAGTGTATTTTGCGGCTTCAAATGTTGTTGTTGTTGTTCGCATTTGTTTTATGATTTTTTGATTGAAAGCCTCGCGATGTGATTTATTCAAACAGTCGAACAAAATACATACATTAATATATATAAAAAAAATGAATAAAAAAATATAAAAAATAAATAAAAAATCCCTTCAAACGATCGAGAAACGATTTACGTGGAAACTTCAAAAAAGTATTCCCAATAAGTTGAACAGGTGCAAGGACTACTGGGAGAAAGAAACGAGAAAAATTTAATTCTTATTTTTACACAGATTAAGTATCATAAAAACTGATGAAACTGACCATTGGATAAATAATGTAATTGGAAAAAATAAAATAATACAATGATGAAAGAAGATTCAATTGAAATATAAGTAATACTAAAAGAAGCTTCAACAACCACGCAAGAATTTATTACAACAGCATGAGGTCCTTTAAGAAAATTGAGGTATTAAGGATATAAGAGACAACACAACAAAGACTGATAGCAACAACTGAATCCAAAGCAATGTCAACGAGCAACTGGAACAAAATCACTTCCTTCCACATATATAGGTGAAGTTAAAGACAAGAGGAGCAACAACAAGAGGAAATGTTACAGCAGCAAAAGCTGATGTAAGAGCAACAACATAAGTACCAGCTACAAAATAAGTAACACCAACAACATGGGTAACAGCAAAAACACAAGTAACACCAACAGTCACATCAGTAAGAACAACATCGAAAATACCAACAAGAATGTCAATAAATAAAATGATTCACAACAACATAAGAACAACATTAACAAAGGCAAAGACATGAAAAAAATAAGTGAAAAGAAAAAGTCAAGTTTAACAACAACAATTGAGGAATATTAACAACACCAAAAACAACATCAACAAGAACAACATTAACTCCAACAACACGAACTCCAACACCAACAATAACAATGAATAACAGAGAATGAAGAACATCTACAAGACCAATAAGAACAACACGAACAGGAGCTCAGCACAAACATTTCATGCTGTCATCACCGGACCAACAACATCAACATCGCTGTCGTCACCAACGACGACGAGGACGACGACGACGAAGTCGAGGCCGCCAACAACATGGAGTCGCAGCATTGCCAGCAGCTGCTCTTGTGTTGCTGCTGCTGCTGCTGCCCAGACTCCATCGAACGCACTCAGTCTCAGTCACGCCCACACACACATAAACTCCAATACATGAACACACATACTAATGTCAATTCCCGAACACACTCACTAACGGCGAATACACCTACACATACACCAACACCAATGCACGCACACACTCGTGGATACCGCGAAAATTGCGATGCATGTGAACAGCACTTCCGGTGCATAGGGTTGTTGTTTTTTTTTGTTGTTGTGAGACATGAGAACGCAATGGGCTCACGTGGAGAAGATGAACAAGTACAACAAGTACAACGACAACAACATCGTTGACAACAACATGAATTACAAGTACAACAAAACGATAGAGAAAAAGCTAACGAAGGCCAGACCTCGAAGAGCTTCACTAGAAGAATGTAGGGGACACAGAGTGGGAGAGAAAGAGAGAGAAAAGAGGGAGATGGAGAGAAAAGGAGAGAAAGAGAGCGAGTGATAGAGGAAGAAAGCCTGATAGAGACAGTGAGAGAGGTAGAGGCAACCAGATGAAGGAGGTCGGTCGGCGTCTGGCGACGAGAAGAACCTGCTGAAATTGGTGAGAGAAAATTATGCCCTGCACAAAATCAATAAATCAACACGCAGGACGAGAATGAACGAACGAGGACCACGAGTAGGAGAATCAGCAAAGCGACAACAACCAACAACAGAAAATACACCAACAACAGCAAATGCAGCAACTACGCCAAATGCAGCAACAATTGCACCTACATCGAGGACGATAAAATACCTCGCGACGGATGCCATCGCCATGGCCGACGGCACCTTTGTGTGCGCCGTCGTCTTGGTATCGGTCCCGAGTCCTTGGTCCTGGGTCGCAGGGTCCTGCCGCATCTTGGAATGCATTTTGGTGCTCCATGGTGCGTCCATTAATGGCGGATGCTCGCGTCGTTGGCGACAACCGCCATCCACCATCGAACCCCAACTCACTCCAACGATTTCCAACTTCTCCCAACCTCCCTCAATCTCCATCCAACCTCATTCCATCTCCAACCAACCTCTCTCCAACCTTCCATCGACCTCCGCTCGTCCTCGTCGAAAGGTTTTCGCAAGTGGCGCGGCGAGAGTTCGTCGTCTGATTGTTCTTGTTGTTCGAAACATGTTGTGTTTGTAGTTGTTTTTCACAGTTTTTGTTGTTGTAGTTGTTTTTGAACATATTGTTGTTGTGACTCCTTGAGAGCGAAGCTGCTTCTGGAAACGTATTCAACGAGCTTGCCGACAAAGGTTCCTCCACCAACTCCGACTCATTGTCCTCCCTCTCACACTTGCTTCCTGGTCCTTTATCTACTCACTGATCTCCTTCTCTGACTCTCTTCTAGTCTCTGTGCTATCTCCCTCTCTTTCTCACTCACTATCTTTTTCTCTCTCTCACACACCGCTTTCCCCCCTCACTCGCTATCGCCATCGTTCTCTCGGAAAAGTAACTCTTGAGTGCTTTATTGTTATGTTTTAAAATTCAATGAATTCTAAAATTTCATTCATGTTTGCTTTTAATGTTGTAGTTTTTCTTTCTCTCCCCTTCCAACCCCCGTTCACTCCTTTTTCCTCCTCAACCTTCGTGTTGTCGTCGTTCACACTCGCCTCATCGTTCTGCTTGCCCTCGAAGCCGAGGTGATGTGGAAGAGAAAGAGAGAGAGCACGCATGGGACTCTCGCACTCTCTTGTGTTTCATTGACTATAGTTGCAATATTTCGCTTCCCCTTCTCCACCTCGATCGTCATCTCTTAGAATCAGAGGGAGAAAGAGGCAGTATGGTGCGCGAGTGAAAGAGTGAGAGGGGAAATGGAAATCAGAGTTCGCACTTGAATCGCGTTCTTGTTGGAAAAATGCCGCTGCAGCAATGTTTTCTTTCAATTAGCATTCAAATAAGAGCGCCCATCTCCCTCTCAAATTGGTTGCCTGAAATGGTGTATGAAAAGAGAAGAGAAAAGGAATGCGTTTTAAGAAAAACTGATAATTGATCATGTGGAGGACTGGAAAAAATTAAAACTTTTATAGGATTTCACTAAAAAATATATTTTAGAAATTTGAGAAATTTTTTTTTTAATTTCGAATTTTATTTGAAACAATTTTGATTTATTAAAAACACTTTATTTTGACTTAAATTATGAGACAATAAATATATTCTCGAAAATTTTAAGTTATATTTTAATCATAATCCTTTTTATACAAATTTATACCAATATTTATAAAAATTTGCATAAAACTGAAATTATGTTAATTTTGAAGCAGAATATAATATATAAAAAAATAATTTAATAGTAAAAAAACCTATAAGATTGTAAATTTAAATAAATAATGAATCAGAAACATTTAGGTATATATTTTTACAAAATTAATTATATATTTTAAAATTCATCTCTATCAAAAATAAATAATTGACTTAACAAAGATATATTGAACTAAATAAAAAAAAATAATAACAAAATAAAATAACAAAAATAAAAAATCAAAAAAAAAAAAATCTAAATCAGTACAAAAGTTACAAAATCTTTCATCATATTATTCAGATCACATATTCAGATAGACCAAAAATTTGCAATACGAAAAAGTGCAGTACAGGCAATTTCAAATACGTAGTGATTTTAATTTTCCACATCGGTTCCTGATCTTCCCGGCTCCCACCACCCACCGTCCCTCGGGTACTTGTTCGCCGCTGGAAGGACATTCACTTCCTCCATCTCCGACGA
The DNA here is from genome assembly GCA_017309665.1 of Coelopa frigida. Taxonomy (NCBI): domain Eukaryota; kingdom Metazoa; phylum Arthropoda; class Insecta; order Diptera; family Coelopidae; genus Coelopa; species Coelopa frigida. The sequence continues at coordinate 23,514,221 of CM029562.1, forward strand.
TACGACACAATCTCTAAAATTGTTTCGCCGGACTCCGTCGATTCCTCGAAGGAACTGCGACTGTGAAAGATACAAACTAAGAAAACGAGAAAGTGGGAGAGATGTAGGAGAAAGAGAGAGAAAATGATAGTGAGTGAGAGAAAGAGAATGATTTAGGGAGTTAGTGAGAGAGAGAGATAGTGAGACAGAGAGAGCGAGTGATGAAAACGAAGTGAGAAAGAGAGGTAGAGATCGAAATCTCTGTGAACGCTCGACGATTTCCTGCCGATGTTCGTCAAATGAAAATCACTGAAGCTTGAGAAAAGCTTTTATTATTTCAATCGCGGCCATTCACAGTACAACTCTTGTGCGTGTGAATGTGTGTTTGTATGTATGTTTAGATATCTTTGTGTATTCGTGAGAGATCCGCTCGCCCGAGACAGACTTTGCTTTGTAGTTGTGCACTTTTCGATGTCTTATTTCCGCTCTTATTTCTCTCACACTCCTCTCACACGGGGCAGTTGGAAAGAAGGATGAATGGCTGGTCGGACAGAAGGACGAATCGCTGGCCGAACTGATTGACAGCGCTTCGATGGTCCGGAGGGCGAAGTGCGAGAGAGGCGAGTGCGAAACAAAAGCCAGATACGGGATCAATAGGAATGAAAGAAAGGCAGAAGATGAGGGTGGAGGTGGGAAGTTAAATGACAGATAAGTTTCTTATCTGTTAATTACAGTTTCACATCGCTCAAACTTCTCGCCGGCATTGCCATTAAATCGCTCATTTTTCTCTCCATTCTCCTTTCTGTCTCTTCGCATCTCCGTCTCTTCACCTTTCTATCTACTGGCCTTTCTTTCTAATCGCATTTCTGTCTTTTCGCCTTTCTTTCCATTCGACTTTCTTTCCATTCGCCTTTCTGTCTATTCGCCTGTCTCTTTCGCTCTCTGATCGGGATCATCACCGGATGCCCTTAGCTAGGTGTTTTTTTTCTTTTTGTTCGCTTTTTCTATTAAAGCGTGATAAGTTTTGTGTGAAAATCACTTCCACTTCCGCTGCCAAATGCCGTTATCTGGCGCTCGAGAGTGAAATGGACGCTTCCTTTCCCTTAGTCTTCCCTTCCCCTTCCCCATTGCTTCCGTTTCGCTTTGGCTTTGCTTTTCACTCTGTTTCTGCTGTTTCGTCTCGCTTCGTTTCCTTTTGACTCGCCTCGTTCTGTCTCGCTCGCTGCTCGGAGCTTTCGTTCTGCTTTCCTCGCATTAGTTAAATAGAACAGAAAATCCTTTTTACTGTTAATTTTGCTTTTGTTGTAGGATTTCTCGTTTCTACTTTTTTCCATTGTAGTTCTTGTTTTTTGTCTCTCTCTCCCTATCGCTTTTATCACATTGCTTTGAATCAGTTTTTGATTCCTAGAATTCGATCGAAAATAGTTTTGTCTCTTATTTGAATAGGGAACTAATGGGAATTTATTTAATCTAAATAAAATATGGAAAAAAATTGAAAATTCCTATTAACTTGAGTTATTGTATTAGAATTTACAACAAAATAATAATTAATTTTGAAACATTGAATAAGGTTTTTTTTATACAATTTTTATATTTAGAATTTAATGTATGGTTGATTTGGTAAAAAAAATCCTATACATTTTAATCCCATAATTTTCACAGCGGAATATTTAAATTAGGCCATAAATAATTCAGTTCTGTAAAAATCTAAGCTTGGGCTACATTTCCAAATCTCTTTCTATTAGCAACTAAATAGTTTTAATTACATTATTAACCACATTGGTTTGATACAATGTTTTTATTTTTTTATACTATTTTGTAGTTTTTCCCTCAACAGTACACATTTTCATACCCTACCAAATATTTATCAACCGCTGTTGGTCAATGGAACTCAAATTTTATATTAAAGAACAGATGAAAGCAACAATTTCTGCATAGATTACAACATTAAATTGGAAATGGGCGAATTCGACACGCCTACAATTCGGGTATGTAAACCAAAGGATAAGCTCTCGATATATATATTATTGTAGGGTATATAAGCTGTAGACGAGCCGAAAATCACACATTTACTTGTTGTTGTTGTACTATTTTTTGCGTATTTTATGTTCTTGCATTGTATATCTTTCTTTCCGGTTGATTTTAAATTGTATTTATTTTTGATATTATTTTATTCATTTTATTTTATTTCGTTTATTTGATTGTATTCTTTTGATTTTGTTGCTGGCTGTTGTCGCCGCGTGAAAAAAACATAGATAAAAATTTACATTTGCTGGTTCGACCGGAAGAGCTCTTGGCTTCCGGTCAGTGCGGCAAAATGGCGGCGTTCATGTGTGTGTTCATGAAGAAGTGTGAAAGAGACAGATGGTGTGCGATGGAGGGCAAGGGACAAAAAGCAAGCACAAATAGAATGTAATTCGCCTGCAAATGTTTACGCTTTGATTTAACAGGTCACCGCCACGGAACCACAATCAAAAATGTTAGTACAGATGTAGCTAAAGATAAGATGAATGAGGGAGAAAGATAAAAAAAATAAGATTAAAAATAATCTGACTTTTAGAATGCAAGATTAACTTGAAAGTATAAAATAAAATATAATAATTTAAATATAATAATTTAATAATAAATAATTTAAATATAATATATATATAAAAATATATATTATATTTAAATATAAATTGAAAAAAACAATAACAGAAGAATACGAAAATAACGAAAATTATATCAAATCATGGGAATTGCAAATATTTTTATATCAAAATGAAAATAAAAATAAATAATTTGAATGACACAAAATATACTTATATGTATTATAAAACTGTAAAATATTTCCTAGTTGCAAAATCAAATCATACAAATTTCAAAAGCTGGGAATGCCGAATCTCTAAATATCCACTTCCAATTTGAAAAAATGCCTCAATGAAAAAGAAAAATAAATAAATAATAAACTCACCAAAGTGATCATCCATCAGATGGCAATATTTATGCATTCGTGGATTCGCGATGGTCCCAAATGGCAAATATTGAATATCCAATCATTTATTGACACACAGCCCGTCAGTCGATTTCCGTATTCGTCGCACTCGCTTTGTCAATTAGTTCTTTTATTTCAATGATTCGATTTCCATTCGCATTTTTCACTCACTGCAAAAAAAAAAACAAAATTAGAGCCAATGTGAAATCTGTTTTCGGTTTTTATTTCAAAATAATATGTGTAGCATAGTTGCAGGCGACTCATGAAATTTGCGATTTGAAATTGGCATTTGGAGCACGCTTTTAGGAGTCTCTAAAATTTTTATTACTAAGCTTTCCTAAAAAAATCAGGGTTTATTCTCAACAGAATAATTGGAAAACACATAGCTTCAAAATGAGTAGTTGAACAAAAAAACCATTTTCGTCAGCAAAAACATATTTTCAGGCGTTTTTCACCATTATCCACTGAATATTTCTGGGTTTCATGGGTCGTTTTCTCCTCACCAATCGCTTCACCGATCCTTTCACCACCCCCTTCAAAGCCCACTTCCTCGTCTTCCATCCACCATTCGAGCTCATTTTGATCGCGCTGCAATTACGTCGAGCTGAAAAGCTTTCGTTAAGCACTGTTGCTTCCGCTCCACTCGTGAGCGCGCTAATGTGCAACCAATGTCGAAAGCGCAGCGTTGCCACCCCTCGTCAACATTGGCTGCCAATGTTAATGGCTGTTGTCTGTTTGTCGACTGTCGAAGCGAGGACGAATTTCCTTTTTCGACTCTCGAAAAATACATTCATTTCGAAGTAGAAAAAGATAGTGATCAACAGTGAATGACAGAGATGGAGGGAGTAAGAGATAGCAAGAGAGAAAGAGATAGAGAGAACAAGAGAAAGAGAGAGAACAAGAGAAAGAGAGAGAGCGAGAAAGAGATAAAATTAGAGTGTAAATAACGAGAAGTGAATTAAGGCTTCTATTAATATATTTAAACTTATTTTGCTGATTACTTTTCACCTAAGGACCTAAGGATTATGCCTATTAGAAATTTCTTCTTAATCCATCCGTTGTTTACTCCATCCATCGTTTACTCCATCGCCGTCAGAAATTTGGTTGGAACTTTTAAATATTTAATATAATGATTTTTTCAAAGTTTTTAAATTTCGTTTTTGCTGACTTCGTTTTCCTCTCTCGACCATCAAACACAACGAGTCCACTGGACGATGGCTGTGGCCTGGTAAACGACCAGTTGGCGGCCTCACGCACACACGCTCAAATGTGTTTGCCGACAAAGGACTCGGTTTCGGTGTCCTTTTTACGTCCGTTCGTCCTTTTGTTTGGCGGCCAGCTTCAGCGGGCAAATGAATTTAAGGCCTGCAACAATGGGGGAGGAAGAGAATAGAGCGAGAGGGATGGAGTGAGTTTGAGCTGAGAGTGAGTGAGAGGGATGGAGGCGGCTTGAGCCGAGAGTGAGTGAGAGGGACGTAGTCTGTTTAAGCCGAGAGTGAGTGAGAGGGACGTAGTCTGTTTAAGTTGAGTGGGATAGAGACGGGGACGGAGGTGGAACGAGTCGAGACGAGGCGCTGAAAATAATGCAAATTTAAATAAACGAAATTTTTGTGCAGATTGTTGAATCGAGCCAATCATGTGGGGAGACGAGCGTCGAGAGTGAGTGAAATGGGTAGAAAAAAAGACAGAGAAAGAAAGAGTGGAAAATATTGAAAATGCAATGAATTTTCGAAAAAGAAACAAAAACGGGAATCCATTTAAATTACAATATGTTGCCAAAAGTAATTTTCACTGGAATGCGGAATTAAAATAAGTTTCGACAAAAAAAAAACGCTTCCTATCCCAAAGACCTTTGTAGACAGAGTTGTTGTTGTTGTTGCTATCGCTGTTGTTGTTATTGTCGTTCATGTTAGTGTTGTTGTGTAAGTTAATTGCTCAAAAATGCTCGAGCGGAAAAATCGAATTTAAATGCCTGAGAGGCAGTGAATGAACTATCAGGATTCGGGATTCAGATAATTCCGGAATTTTTCACCAAATGAAATGGAATTTTACGTTTTCAAAACTTTGAAGAAAAGAAAAAAAAGTTTACATTTCTCATTTGATCAATACTTTAATAATTTAATTATTTGAACACAAAAACTCTTTTACATTCAGATTGAATGACATGTGTTAAAATTTAATTAAACATCTACGTTTGAATTTTAATTTCCAATTTAATTACAACATGAAAACTCGTTTAGGAAAATCTAAAAAGGAATAAATAAAATATATTATACAAATTTCTTCATACAAATAAATACATGAAACATAAATATTTCAATATTTAATTAGAGCACTGATCCCTTTTCATTTAGAAATCTGTTTCCATTCTCCTTCGAGTCGAAATGAAACATTCGTGAAATCCCACCGAAATGTGTGGAAATCTCTTCGCTTACGGTCTCTTGGCTCTGAGCGGCTGCTAAATATTCACACGACATTAGTGAACAATGTAAAATAGGAGCAGCAATAACAGAAACACCGACAACAACGAAAAACCAGACAACAACCACTTCAGACAACAATAAAATAAAACAACGAAAACAATTCCTCTGCCAACTGTGAAACTTTCAAACACTCTTGGATTTTCTCAGCAAACTTACAAGTGTGAATGTGTTTAGTAGTTGTTGTAGTTGTGGATGTGTGAGTTCGAATTCAATACAAACACCGAAAGCGCAGGCAGCCACAAAGGTGTTGAAATTGTTATTGCTTTTTAGAAAATGGTGGCAGGCTCAAACCGAAAACACATACACATCACACATACACAATGGCGGCTCCGGTATGAAAGGATATTTCCTCGTCTCCAATTCTTTCCCTTGACTCCAATTTCCGCCCTGGTCCGTCGAATTCCAGAGAGAAAACGATGTGATGGAAGCGGGAAGAAGCGGTGGTCGCTCTCCCTGGAGTCCTTCGGGGAATATTTCTGTGTTTCTACATCCCGACTTCCTTTTCGCTTCTCTTCTGATCTGTTCTCTTTCCCTCCCACGATTTCCTTCGTCTTTTGTCGCTCCTCCATTACAATTTGCAGGTGTTTTGTTTCCTCTGCCTGTGTTCGTTTGTTCGTTTTGTATTGTTGTTGATGTTGCCTTTGTTGTTATTTCTATTGTTCTCTATAGTCGATATTGTTGTTGTTTTATATGCCTTTTGAGCAACGAGATTTATTCCTGAGTGAAGGAGCGAAGGAAGAGCAAATGAAGGAGAAGCAGAAGTACCGATTGACTGCGATTAATTTTCATCTCGACAATTAATTTAGCGCTTTTTCGCCCTCTCACTATCTATTCTTCCCGAACACTCCCTCCTTCTCTTTCCTCTTTGTCTCTCTCTCTACCTCTCTTCTCTCTCTCACCTGGGTGCCTTTCATCAAGCTCGGCACTGATTTTATTCTCTCTTCCTTGTAGTTGCGGTCATTGTCCATTTCTCTTCCTTCCTTCCAACTCTCATTCTACATCCCACAATCCACCTTTCTCTCTCGCTCTCACTCTCTCAATGTCCCTTTCTCAATTTCTTGTCTAGGACTCTCTGCTTCGCCTGTGACCGACTGCTTTTTTATCGTCTGTCGTTAGGCCTGTCGATGGTTCTTGTCGCCCATATCGGGGTGAAAATTCTTGGCCACCGCGACCGTCTGTCCACGCCTGTGTATGTCTGTCTTTCTGTCTGTCCGTCGCGTCTGTGGGCTCCCACTCACAGACACAAGCAACTCAAATACACCAGTACTCAGACACACTCCGACAAAGGCATTCACAGACAGAAGAGCAGTTAATTTGCATGCAGAAGTGCTTTGGAAGCTGGGCACATTGGATGAAAATCTTATTTATGTATATCATAATTCTAAAAGTGATATTTATTTCAAATATTTCAATGTTATTTTTTAACTTAAAATTTATTAAATACTATTAAAAATTAAATTATTTAATTTCAGTGATAAAATTTAAAGTGAATAAAAAAAATTAAAGTGAAAAATGTAAAGAACAACAGAAAAAAAAAATCAAAATTCAAAATTTCCAACAAAAAATCAAAATTTAAAAAGAAAAATGGAATATGTTAAAAATTTAATAAAAAAAAATTCAATATTTAAAAAACAATTCAAAATTTTCAATAAAATATACAAATTTTCAGTAAAAATTCAAGATTTTCAACAAAATGTTCAGTAAAAATTCAAGATTTTCAACAAAATTTTCAATAGAAAATCAAAATTTTCAATAGGAATTCAAAAATTTTCAATAGAAATTCAAAATTTTCAATAGAAATTCAAAATTTTCAATAGAAATTCAAAATTTTCAATAGAAATTCAAAATTTTCAATAGAAATTCAAAATTTTCAATAGAAATTCAAAATTTTCAATAGAAGTTCAAAATTTTCAATAGAAATTCAAAATTTTCAAAAAATTCAAAATTTTCAATAAAAATTCAAAATTTTCAATAGAAATTTAAAATTTTCAATAGAAGTTCAAAATTTTCAATAGAAATTCAAAATTTTTAATAAAATTTAAAAATTTCAATAAAATTTAAAAATTTCAATAGAATTCAAAATTTTCAAAAAAATTCAAAATTTTCAAAAATACTTCAAAATTTTCAAAAAAATTCAACATTTTCAAAAAAATTCAAAATTTTCAATAAGATTCAAATTGCGCTAGTTTTTATATAAATTTCAAATCTTCACTAATGCCACAGTTGAAAAAAATCGCTCCTATAGGAAATTCAGATCATTATCATTGGTGCCGAAGTTCTCGAACCCCAAACTCGACCTGCGACGTTCGGCGATCCTCGGTCAATGAAGCGAACCACTGCGAAAGTGCTTCTACAGTGGGACAAAGCGACTGGGTGCAAGAAGGGATGAAAGACCGAAGATGGAGAGAGGAAATAAGGGAACTCGTGTATAAGGAGTAGGGTGAGAGAAGTGAAGGACAGGAAGGACAAGAGACCACATCGAAGGACACAGGAGTAATGAGAGGCTGGATGGTATGAGGAAGGTCACGTGGAAGGAGCCGGGGCTTGAAAAGTCCTTTCGAGCAAGAGGGCGAACAACAGCGAGCAGCTGGAGGAGGAGGAGACAGAGACGGAGAATAGTCCTAATCAGGAGCTCGCCATTAATTATGCATTGTCCTCGAAGGCACAAGCGACTGCGAGTGGCAGCCGAGGCAAGCGACGAATTACGGCGCCTGCGAGTGTGTGAGAGGGAGAGGGGATGTGAGGGAGATGGGAGTGTGAGGAAGAGAAAGAGAGCATGAGAAGGAGAGAGTGTGAGAAAGAGCGATGGTGTGAAGATGTGAGTAGGATAGCGATTGAAGGTGGGAGAACGTCTGTGAATTTGTACGTGAGTGAGATAGTTCGAGAGTGTTCTGAATGCTGTTCCGAGAGTGTCCCTGTTAATGCATATGTCTGTGTGTGTGTGTCACACTGGAAGCATTGTTTGCGGGCCAAACAAGGCCGTCGATGAAATCGAGAACCAATAACTTTGTCCTCAAGCAGAAGCCTAATCGCTGCCTGACATCGAGTCCAAGTGGCCACCGATCCTGGCGAAGGAGGCAACCAGGAACAAGGACGAATTTGGACGGAAGGATGGGGAGTGTGGAGTTGTTGCTGCAACTCAGACCAGGATCTGGTGTTGTATTTGTCACTTGGAAATTCAGCCCAGACCAGTCGTAGGTTAAGTTGCTGAGACAAAGGGTCCCGCGAACGGGGGCGAGTGGGCGAGGCTTGGCAAGGAGATCGATGAGGAGTTAGAGAAGGGTGGGTGGGGTTCAATTTATGTGGCCGAGTCTCGGTGTGAAAATCAGTGCAGAGGCATCTGTTGGCAATTAACGGAACTTTAGGAGCCTCCATCAACAACGGCTGACGACGATGACGGAGACTTTATTGTCCTTCTCTGTCACTCTGCCTTTCTCTCCCTCTCACTTTCTCTCTTCCCATCTCTCTCTGTACCCCCATTTCTCTCTCCCTTTTTCTCTCCCTTGTCTGACTTTTTTACTGCTTTCTTGGGCACAACTCTTCGCGTCCTTTCGCTGTCTGTTTAGTGCAGTTTTAGTGTTCTTTTTAACTGCTCTTTTACTACCCCATTTACTATTCATTGTGAATTTGCCTCTTTACCGCTCTTTCGTGTGAATTTTTCGAACCGAAATCTCTTTTAAATTTGAATCTCCTTGAATTTGATTATCGTTCACTATAGTGCATTTCACTCCTCCGAAAATTTAATTCATTTCTCTTGGGTGATAATGGGGATTTCTTTTAATTTAATCGACTAAGCATTTCTAGTCGAATTAACTTCGTTCTTTATTTCTGATTCTACCACGTTTCCTTTTCAGTTTCGTACCTCCTCCCTTTCAACCTTCTTCTTTTTTCCGTTTTGTACCTTCTTCTTTCAGCCGTTTTTACTTGGATTCTTATTTATTTCATTTCCCTTCTTTATTGTATTTTTTAATTATTCGTTTTTAATTTTTGTCTTCTTTTACCAATTTCTTCTTCGTCTTTCATATTAATTTGTTTTCGTTTGTTTCGACTTATATTTTGATGTTTCTCTCTGTGAATATTATGATCTACATTTTGCACTAGTCCTTATATTTTCGATTTTCTCGACTGCTTCCCTTTACCTTTGTTGCATCTCCTTTCTCTACTACTTCTTCTTACCTCGTCTGCTTCTCTTCCCCTCCTCCCCTCCTCTCTGCCCTTTTCACATTCACCTCAGACGATCATCATGCACAGCGTAAATTAATGGGTTCTTAATTTAAACTTTCCCTCAACAACCACTTCCATAAATTCATCTCGCAACCGCCAAGGATTCGCCTCCCTTGACTCGTCCTCCGTCTTCACCCTCCTCCACAACCTCGTCTCTTGCTCTTTGTTCAGTTCCTGCGGCTGATCCTGATCCTCCTCTTCATTTTCCTCCTGACCCCGCGGCGATTGTCGTCAAATGAAGTCGCTGTCAGTTGCGAAACACCGAGACCGAGTCCCCTTTTCTCACTTTTTCTCTTCGCCCTCCTTTACTCCACGCCCCCTTTTTCTCAACGCCCTCTTTTTCTCTTCGCCCTTCCTCATGCTCTCCAATGAAACCTACCAACCCTTCCTCCTTCCCTCCTCCTCTCACCGGAATAAATTCATTTCAATCTGAGTCCGCGACCGGACGCCGGAAGGTGGAAGCCGAGGGGGGCGGGGGGCGTGGTCGGTGCCAGGAAGTGCACCGCATAAAATTCCACTATTCACGCTAAAGGGACGCCATTTTTATGACGATTCTTGTGCGCCATTTTTCGCTCTTGTTCCCGCTCCCCTCGCCACCCGTTCGCTAGCCTAGATTGTGGTTGCTCCTTCGTGTTTTTTAATTCCCGCTTTCGCCGCTGCGTTGCAAGCCGTGCACTCGGTCTGGCAACGCCGGCAACCGGTGACAAGTGACCGTGGGCGAAAGTTGTGGTGACCGAGGGGGGCGTGGCGTGGAGGAGGCGGGCGGGGCGTTGGAACGTTGGACGACGACAAAGTTTGGGGTGCATTTTAAAGCGACCTCCAGCGAGCGATGCAGCCAGGGATGACAGTTGTTGTTGTTGGACGACAGTTGTTTTTGTTGTTTTTCATGTTTTCGGTTTATTTTAATTTTGTCGGTGTTGTTGTCATTTTTGTGAAATACACACATACATCTATAAATTACAGAGCCCCCAGTAACTTTAAAATTTCATTCAGGAAATTTTCTCGCGAACTTTTCTTCTCGTCGCTTTGACATCGCATCGTTTACTTCCGCTTCCGCCAAAGCTGCCAGACCGAGCTGAACTGAACTGAGCAAATATGGCGAAGTTTTCATAATTGCAAAAACAACAACAACAACTCTGTGTACCATAACAACAGCTGCCACAACACTAACAACAACAATGGAGTACATACTTCTTGAGATCCTTTTAATCACATCTTGACGCAAAGCCAGCAGACCGTGGATTGCGTTCGGCTTAATCGCAGAGGGAACAAAAAACGGGAAAGACAAAACGGGAGAGAAAAAACGGGAGTGAAAAAACGGGAGCAAAAAAACGGGCGAGAAAAAGCGGGAGCAAAAAAACGGGGTATGAAAAAATATGAAACTGAAAAAGAGCTGAGAAAAAATCGTCATTAAAACTGTAACTCATGAAGAAACTTCCCACTTCTGAAATTTTGGGCGGGATGGAACAAATCAGGGTGATAATGAAACTTCTGGAGTCCCTCTTTTTTGTAGCATTCTAACTTGGGTCTAACAATCTGAAAGGAATTCTTCAAAAAATGTCGCTCTTTTTGAGGGCGCGATATACCTTGACTGAAAATGAGGAGTGGAAAAATAGGACCATAGTGAAAAATAAGTAAAAACCCATTTAAAAGTGAGAAAAACGGAGGGAAATACCTGGCACTGAAACAAGGAAAGTAAGAAGAAAAAACTGGAGTATTATAGGGAAGAGAGAAAGAGCAAGGAAGAGAAAGAAAAACAGCAAAGAACGGCTTCTCTCTTCCCAAAGCAAAGATGGAAACGAGAAAGGAATGAAAGAAGTCTTAATCCAGTCTGGTACCTCCTGCTTCTCTCTTCCTCCCACACTCGCCACCTTCTCTGTCGCTCTTGTCTCTCCCACACACGCCGTCTCTTCCGCTTCCGTTGCTCACACGCTTGCTCACGCACGCACACATGTAAAGGAAGCAGCAATTAAATGACAGCTTGACGGGATTTCCGCTCGAATCGACAGCATTTTTTCCTCTCGTTTTTTCATCCTCGTTCTCGATGTTTCACAGGTCTCAGGGTTTCTCCCTCTTTCCTAGTCGCTTGCTTCGATGTTCCCTTTGGTCGTCTATAGTCGTATGGGGAATATGTTCATGTGTATGTGTTTGTATTGCAGCTAACTCAATGTTCCATTGCTTTAAGTCAAAATAATGGCCGCAAGACCTGTTCTGAGCTCCAGGATCAAAGCCGCGTGCGCGTCATGAATTCTCGGTAATGAATGCTTTGCTTAACGGTGAGTTTAACTCGTTTGGAGTTGTGAATTTGGGAGAGAGAGGGCAAGGGCGTCGAAGAGAATTGTGGAGTTCTGGATGTTCATAAGGTTTCGATTTGTTTTGAAGAATACTTCGAGATATAATTGATATTCAAAACTTGTCCATGTTTAAAAATATATCCATATTCAAATTCTTACTGCCTTTCTATTTGAATTTCTCCTGTCTCCATGACTTTATTGCTTTATTCTTCATGACTTCATTCTTCATGAATTCATTCATAATGACTTCATTCTTCATGTATTCATTCATAGTGACTTCATTCTTCCATACTTCATTCTTCATAACTTCATTCATCATGACTTTATTTTTTATGACTGGATTCTTTATGACTTAATTCTTCATTCATTATGACTTCATTCTTTAAGACTTAATTCTATGTGACTTAATTTTTCATGACTTCATTCTTCATGATTTAATTTTTCATAATATAATTTTGCATGAATTCATGATATCTTTCTCTCCGCTTCAATACTTCATTACTTTTCATCCTTATGACCCATTCAATATCAATCGATTAGAATCCTTCTCCCAGTTATTTTTCCACTTTTTCACTATCTTTATTCTGTCATTTGATTTTTGTAAAAACCCTTTCTCTTTTCCATCAATAAAAATTATTGATCCTCTTCTTATATCGCTCTGTTTCAGCAGTTTTTGCCTTAAGAATCATCTTCATCTGGTTCTTGTCTTTCATTCTTGTTGGTTGAACTTTTCTGAAATCACGTGACCATCACCGAGAATTTGATCCCTTTGCCATTGGCCTCAAGTTTTTCCTCCGATCGTTCGTTTCTTTTTCTTTCGTTCCCTGTCTGTTTCTCGTTATCGTTGGGTTTTTGGTCTCTTTCATTCGCTCTGCTACTGACAGTCGATTAAGGATGACATTTGTCGACGCGTCGTTGGTTGCTGACTTTTGTTTCAGTTGAATCCTTTGAAGGATCTGCGCTTGCTGCTGGAAGACGTGTGTGTGAAGTGGGAGAAGAGTGAGAGTGGGAGGAGTGTGAGGGGTGAGTTGAGAATATTGAGGGAGTGAAGAGAATTTTGGTGGGAAAACCACGCGTATCGAATTTTGGCCACGACAGATCCAATCATCGATCCAATTCGAGCGAGATTTCCTCAGGGAAAGAACACGAGGGAGAGAAAAAAATTGAGATGATTTATGAAGAGACTGCAACGTAGAGAAGAAAGAGAGAGAAAGAAAAAACTTTAAAGAAAAAATGTTCAATATCAATATAAAGAAGAGAAAAGAGTTTAAGATAAAGGATTGAAGTCTTTGGATTACGAATTGGGAATATAGAAGTTAGTAAAAGAGAGAATTGAAATCAAGATTGCAAATGAAAAAGGACACTGAATGCAAAAGAGATGGAGATAGCGACCATATATAAATATATAGATACTAATAATTAATTGAAATCATTAATCCATGGATTTAATTCATGATATCACACCATTGATCGAGAAAGAGAGGCGGCCATCGTTATCGATATTCGACTACAATTATCGATAATTTGTTGACATTGTTCGCATTTCGCGGCAATTTGGTAAAACGACGTTTCTAATGGTAGGGAAAAATTGAATAAATTTCAAGGAATAGAAACAGTTTGGCCATTAAAACTGATCGCTAAAATAGAAACGTTTTGTGTAATTAAAATCGATTAGAATCGATGAGTGATGAGTTCAAACAACAACAATAATAACAACAAAGTGAAAACACTGACAACTACAACAATATGGTGGGAAAATAACAACTACAAACAATGGGAGGAAACAACAAACAAATTAAATAAGAGCAGCTGCTGTGAAAAGGACACGTTCGCGTAGGATATGAAATAACAACAGCAACAACAATATAGTATTATAAACAACAACTATAGCAATAATATTATAAACCAAAAACAACAACAACTGTAATATTATAAAACAACAATAATTACAACAATAACAGCAACAACAAAAATTGAAGCCACTGACAGCACATTCAATGAAGCTGATTACGATTATTTTAATGCTGGCTGACAAGGCGCCAGAGGGACGAAAAAGACAGAACGAGTGAGGGAGAGAGAGAGAGAGAGAGAATAAACATGAAACCGAGTGAAAGCGAGCGATAGTGAGGGAGTGAGATAGGGATTGAGGTGGGGTGCGGAGGGAATCATAAATGGTGATGATGTTGATCTGCACGCACTCACGTACAGTGGGCCACACACACTCACACACAGTCACACATGCACTCACACATGCAGGCTCACGCGCGAATTTTAAGTCATGCGTCGGATTAATAATTTTTGTTGTCACTCAATTGTTGTTGGTTTTCGTTGTTCTTGTTATTTTTCGTTATTGTTATTATTTTTGGTGTTTTTGTTTATCCCTGTTGTTGTTATTTTTGGTTGTTGTTATTGTTGTTGATCCGTTCAACTTTACTGTAGCTCTTATCATATGTAGTAATTGTTGTTGTTCTTGTTGTTGTCAACGCAGTTTTCTGTTGCTACTGTTGATATATGTATTATGAAGTTGTTGTTGTTGTTAATATAATAATTCATCTCTTCTTCTCTCCTTCACCCAATCACGTTTTCAACCCTCGCCTTCGTTCGTTATTTTTCTTTATTTTTTTCATATTTTTTTCATATATTTTTATTTTGTTGTTACAGGTGTTGTTTTTGTTGTTGTTGAGAAACGTTAAGTGAATGGAAAATGGAAAATAATGATAATTTCAGATATTGCTCATCTCGATGTTATTGTTGTTGTTATGGCACTTGCTGTTGTTGTTATTCTGGTTGTTGTTTTTGTTGCTGTTGTTGACTAAGGTCGCAATTGTCGCAAATTTATTCATATCTCACGCACGGCACGGCACGACACATCTACAAACACACGACACGCCTCCCTCCCACGCTCCCACACACTCCCTCCTTCGCCCCCTCTCTCTTTCCCTTTCGTTCCCTATATCTTTCCCTTTCAATCCCTCTCTCTCTGTCTGCTGCCGAGTCCTGTCGCCCTTTTTCCGCACGTGATGCGTTGACTGCGACTGCGATGTCGACCTCGGATCCCTTCACTTCGGTCGGGTCAGGTCGAATCGGGTTGGGTTTCGCCTGGTTCACTTCGGGTAGGTTCGACTCGTCTGGGCTTGAATCCAACGTTGGGGCTCGTGACCCAGTCGGCGGAAGCCCTCGTTATCATCCGGTGTCCCTGGAGTTGGAGGCCGCAGTTGAGCGAAATAAATCGAGGGCAAAATTATTTGGCAACAAATCGCTATTTTCTCAGCGAGAGGAGTAGAGTGAGACAAAAAAGAGGATAAATGAGTGAAAGAGAAGGAATGAGAGAGTGAGCGTAAATGAGAGAGAGTGATAGGATAGTAGATCATGATTGAGAATAATGAATATACGAAAAAACCAGAAGGTTTTTTTTGTTGAAAAATTCAAAAATAAATCAACATGAACCTTGACCTCTTAACCTTGATGTTTCCCCGGGGATCTGCTTCATTAATGACGTGCGAGAGGGACAGACAACAGGATAAGACAGAAAGTCTAAGAGAAATGAAAGAAGAATTCAATTATGGAAAAGACGAAATAAGGTCAAAAAAGAATTCGCACTGGAAAATCACGGTGAGGTAGAAAGACCTATGACAACAATAAAATGGGAAAACAGAGGTGAACCGGAGTCAAAAGGGCGTAATTTAAAGGAAGTTAGAAAGGTGGATGATAAATAGAGAGCAAGCCAGAGACGAAGAGAAAGAGGGATATTCAACCATTTGGGATTCGGCGAATGCAAACCATCCTTGTAATCGTTGTATTGGCCAAGGGCGATTGGTTGAACAATGGATTTTAGATAACAACAACAAGAACATAAACAACAAGAATATCCACAACAATAACAACAAGCACATCAACAACAACATGAACAAAGAAAACAACAAGAATACATACAATAACAAGAACAAATACAATAACAAGAACTAAATACAACCAAAACTATACGAACAAGAGCAACTACAACAACTAAAACAAAATGAACAGACGAACTTAACGATCGATCGTTCATAAACTACACCAATCGACCCCAAACCTTTCTATATCTCTCTCCATTTTCCTCCCTCTTCTTCCCCACTTTCTCCCTCTATATCCCTCTCTATCGTTATCCCCATCTCTTCTTCCTCTCTTTGAGATTGAACACAAAACAATGATGATAATTGTCGGTAATCCTTCCACCGATTTGTTGTTGCCCTTGTTCATTTTGTCATTGGCTTGCCTTCCTCTTCTTCCTCCTCTCTCTCTCTCTCCGATTCTTTGTCTCATCCGAAGGATCCAGCTGCAGGTTTTCATTTCCTCTTTCCCTCTTTCCATTTCCATTTCTCTTTGGATTCCCATTCCACCGATTCAATGCTCATTATTTACGAAATGCATTTGCCGTTTGCTGGCGAATAATTATGCGAGCGAGAGTCCTTCGCTCTCGCTCCCACGACACTCTCGCTATCTCGCTCTATGCTCGAATTTCGCTCTCTATTTCTCTGATTCTCTCTCTCGTATTTCTCTCTGTCTTTTTCACTCTCTGGGGCATTCGATACGCCCCAACGCAGTTTCTCTGATTTATTTTCCTGCTCGAGGGAATAAAACTTTCCCCGAACACCTTCCAATTTCTCCTCTCTTTTACTTCCTCTGATGGTCACTCTTCCTTCCTGCCTATTCCCTCTCTCTCTCTCACTCTCTGACTCACCCTCTCTTTCCGTGTCGATTGTCTCTGAACAATTGGAAGCCATTTGTGTTTTGCAGTTGGTTCGTTTCGTGTGATTGTTGCTTGTCTTTCTATCGTGTTGTTGTGATTATAGTTGTTGCACTTTATATCTGTTATAGTTGTTGTTGATATTGTTATTGTAATTTTAGTAGCATAAATTTTGGTCAACTCATTGTTTTATCATGGAAAATTATTATGGAACTTAATGTAAATGCATTTATTTCTAAAATTATTTGCAATAAGACCTTGAAGTTGTTGTTGTTCAAATACATGGCTGTATTTGTTGTTATAGTTGTAAATGTTGTTGTAGTATAATTTTATGTTGTTCTTGTTATAATTTCCATGGTTGTTGCTGTTGTCGACCCTTCTATTGTTATCATCATTTCATAAGGTGTTCGTAATCATGGTACTTATTATTATTGTAGTAGTTTATGGCTTTGTTATTGTTGTTATTGTGATTGCTATTGTTTAAATTCTTGTTGTTGTTGTTGTTAACGCTATTATTTTACATCTCATTGTAAATGTTATTGTTGTTTTGTTGATTGGATGCCGTAATTTTGTCACCAACCATTAGCGTGCCGAAAATGTTTTTGGTTTTCGGCTTCCGATAAATGCAACCAATTTGCAACCCAACCAGTTGGCAACGCCATCACAATGGCATTCTGAATTGACCAACAGAATATCGAATGGGAATCTCACGCACACACACACACATACATGCGTATTCTAACACACTCACAGTTTGTGTTCCGCATTGATGAACTACATGAATTTTTCGCTTTTAACTCAATTGAAATTTCGAGTTTCGTCTCTGGGCATTGGGATCCATTTTCGAAATGAATTGAGCTCCAGCGTCGTCATCTTCATTCCATCCAGGATTCGGCATCGTCATCGACTTTGGCTCGGCCTTCGGTCGATGCAGGCTAACCAGAATTGAAACTTCAACCGGAAGCTCATCTCGAATATCCGGCAGGAATTTCAGTTCTTCATTTCTTCCTCATCCTCATCGCCTTCTCGGTCTGGTGATTTCTCTGCTCATCCTCCTATTCCCATACTTCATCTTCTTGGTCTTCATCCTCCAACTTTTTATCCTCCACATCTTCATCCTCTACCTCTTCTTATTCCACCTCTTCAACCTCCTTTTATTCAACCTCCATCTCTTCATCCTCCATTTCTTTATCCTCCAGCTCTTCATCTTCCAACTCTTCACCTTCTACTTCTTCATCCTCCATCTCTTCAACGGTGGCCTTTCGTTCTTCTTATCCTTCTCCTCCTCGTTCACTTTCATAAAGCAACCAGATGATCTCGGTATCTCCATAAACTGCGTCTCCGGTTCATCCAGCAGCGGACTCCATCGGAAGATCCTCTCACCGAAAGAGACAGAGGAAGACAAAAAGAGAGAGAGAGAGGAAGATAAAGAGAAAGTGAGAGAGAGAATTTCTTCCTCTCACCTCTACTCGACTCGGTCCGAGTAGTCAGCGTGGAAGAATGCAGAACTTAAACAATATTTCGAAAATCTCAACATGTCGGCCGACAAAATGACACGACAACAGAGTCAGAGAGCGAGAGAGAAGGACATAGGTAGGCAAATTATAGTACCATTGCGTGTAAAAGTGAGAGAGAGGGAGATAGTGACAGAGAAAATGGAGAGAAAGAGAGGCTGTGAGAGCGAGAGTGTTTGGTGGAATTGCAAGCAGAAAAATATGAACAACACATCGAGGTAAATGCACATGTAATTGTATGTGTGACCAACTGACAGGAGAAGAGTGGAGAGAGAGAAAGAGAGAGAGAGTGGGTGGGAGCGAGTGAGAGTTTGTAGACAAGGACAGGAATACGAGATATGGGAAGGACTCAACTGAAATGCAAATGTGTGCGGACAACTAGAGGATGTTCTTTGGTTGCTCGCATTCGAATTTGAATTTGAATGGGGGGGACGATAATAAAAACACAAACAACTACAATAACAATACCTAATATAAGAACAATAACAATGATGAAAACAACAACAATATAAACAACAACTATAAAAACAAAAATAACAATACTAAACACACAAATAACAACAATGACCACACCAAAATAGCAACAATAAGAATTTTGTTGGCAGAAAACAAAAAGTTAAATGGAGCAAGCGAGGGACAGAGAGAAAGAGAGAGGGAGTGAGAAAATGAGAGAGAATAGGAAGAGGGAGATGGAGAGACTCTGACGCAGACGAGTCACATTTCGCAGCAGTCGGAATTAAATGCCCGGCTGCCTGGCCAGAGGATGGACACAAATATGCAGGACATTTTAAACAAACCACAACGAGTGGGACGAGGGAGGCGTTTCGGTATGAGGGGATTGTTTTTGGGGCAGTGGCAGCAGGCTTCGTTGAAGGCCACTTGAGACATGTGGCAACATGTCAACTTGCCTCGGAGAACGAGGAAGAAGGTCGAAGAATGGTTGAAGAGGGATTCAACGGAAGAGGTCGATGAGGGATTCAACGGAAGAGGTCGATGCAAAAGTCAAAGGATGAGGTCGATGAGGAAGAAGTGAAAAGTTTGAGAAATGGAGCGAGAAGAGTTGGAAGGACAGGAAATTCTGGTTGGACATAAACCGTGCGGAAATCCTGATCATCCTCTATCACCTCATACTGCTCGTGTCCTCGTTGCATCGTCGAAAGTTGGGCGTGAAACGTGGGAAACCTTGTTCGATGGAGTTCGATGGACGTATCGAAATTAAAGGGCTTCAGTTTTCGAAGCTCACACGCAAGGCATGTGGGTTCGTGAGGGTCGATGGTAAGGGAAATGGCAAGAGCGAGAGAGGGAATAAAGATGGAGAGATAGGGAACGAAATTGGGAAGGACAACTAATATGTGAGAGCAAAATATTAGGTTTTGGTTTGAAGGATAGGAATCTGGCATCGAAAGTCAGAATTCAGAATTCGATAAAGGATCGAATGATTGGACCATTTTCTCTCTCTCTCTCCATCAGAATGAGAGTATACAATGAACCTTAGAATATGAGGATGAAGAGGCGAATATTGGAAAATACGAAAGTGAAAATAGTTCTATGCCTTTTTTTCTCAGAAGAGACAATTTAAAAAAAATATATATCTATTTAAATTTTCATGGACAATTTTAAAAAAATTCCATTGAAGAGACTACCCATCAGAGATTATGAGGGAATACAATGGGGCTTAGAGGAGGTCAAGATTAAAACCGATTTAATATAAGGAAGGAGGTGAAAATAATCAAAATTCTGTGAATTTTTTCTCGGTAAAAAAATGTTAGAAAAATATTAAAATTTTTACAAAAAATTTATTAAAATTCTATTTTTTTTTTAAATTCTATTGATTGAACCATCCATCTGAGATAATGAGAGAAGACAAATTTCAAATTTCTATGTATTTTTGCTCGGTAAAAATATTTCAGAAAAATAATAAAAAAGTGAGTCCTTTTTGCAAACGCGAATGTTGCTGGTCGAAGCATCCTTTCGTCCTTCCTTTCTTCTACTTTTTGTTTATTCCATTTTAAATTTCAATATGGCGGAATATACCGTTATATATCTACCCCACTACGCCGAACACGCATTTACGTAACATGCGGCATCAAAAAACCATGCAAGGTAACGAAGGGCAACGAGAGAAAAAACAAATAACAACAACGAAATCAACCCGACCACCGAACAAGGGGAAAATTTGTTAAATGTTAATTAGAAAGAGCAGAAGCAACAACAGCAACAACATTAACAAGGATAACTAACAACAGCACAGCAGGAATGTTTTGTTTGAGCAGAAACAACATGGACAACAAAAAACAAACATAACAACAAGAACAACAACATAACAAAAAAAAAACCACTAACATAACAACAAACATAACAAATACAACAATAAAAACAACACAATAAAAACAACAAGATTAACCACAACAACAACCACCAGAAGTGCAAACAACGTACATGGGAGAGTGTGCTGGAGAGCAAGAGAGAAAAATCCTAAAATTCATTTAAAATAAAATCACTGCGACACTAATACAAACATATGCGACACACATACACGGTCACGTGAAACGATGCCTCACACACGCACTCAGAGAAAACATCAAGAGAGGGAGACAAAGAGAGAGTGCGATAGAGAGCGGACGATGCTCGCACATTTGTCCACGGATGCATGGGAAGGTAGAGATAAAAAGTTTTGTCCTTTCGGAGTGTTGTCATTGCTGCAGAAGTTGTTGTTGTTGTTGTTATTGTTGCCCCAGGTGTTATCGTTGTTACAACCTAGTTGTTGTTGTCATTGTTACCGCAGTTGTTGTTGTTGTCTTTGTCATTGTTACCGCAGTTGTTGTTGTCTTTGTCATTGTTACCCAAGGTATTGTTGTTTTTGTCATTGTTACCCAAGGTATTGTTGTTGGCATTGTTACCTTAGTTGTTATTGTTCTCTCATTGTTGCCCTAGTTATTGTTGTTGTTACTGTATTTGTTGTTTTTACCCCAGTTATTGTTGCCCCATTTGTACTTGCTCCATTTGTTGTTTTCCAAGCTGCTCGTGTTGCTGGGCAGCGGACGCACACATGGCAAACGCTACGCACTCACACATATGACGTAAGAGATAGAGAGAGAGAGGGGGATAAAGAGCGAGAGACCAAGAGATAGAAGAAAGATTTAGAGTGAAAAAGAAAGAGAGCAGGAGAGAGATGGGGATAGAGCGAGCTGCTGTTGTATCAGCAGTTGAGCAGCAGTTGGTGCTTCGCATTAGGGCTCACAGTTAGCAGTGGCGGTAATAGTTGTTGTTGTACATGTTCCTGTGGTAGTTGTAGCATATCTTGTAGTATTCGTTGTTGTAGTTTTTATTTTTGTAATGCTTCTTGTTGTAGTAGTGTTGTTGTTGTTGTTGCCAGCACACAATCAGCATCAGCAGTAGAAGCAGCAATGTCCTGGCACACCTTCGGGCCAACCTTTCATTCCTCCGTTTTCTACCTTCGTTATCTCTCCACATCTCTCTCCCCACATCCCACATCCCTTTCCCTTCATCGCTCCACCAGATGCCCAAGAAGGAAAGGGAATTGTCTCCACCACACATGAGGTCAGTGACTCCCTCGAGTCCTGATGGGTGGATCCATCCTAAGTGGACCCTGGATACGCAACGAAATCAGGGATGCGTCTGCAATGGGATCTCGAGGGAAATTCGATTTGGAAGATCTTAATGTAGGATTTTCAAATATTGGGATTGGACGATGAGCGTTTCTAAGGGACAGATACCTTCCAAATGATTGAAGCATTCCAAAGGATTGATGCCTTCATGGACTTTAGGACCAGGGCAACGAGAAAACCGCAGAAGAATTGTCGAGAATTCGCTGCGAAATCTCTTTTTCTTTTGAATTCATTAACATTACGAAACATTAACAACTTGGTCGACCTTTGAAGGACATTCGCATCATAAGAATATCAACGGAGGTGAGGTGAAAATGGGTGTCTGTGTGAGTGAGATAGAGTGTGAGTGTTAGTGGGTCTGTTTGTGAGTGTGAGTCGGTGTGTTTGTGTGTGCGACAGAAAATGGTAATGCATTACCTCAACGTAATCACTCAGTGGAGAACAATTCGATCCATTCAACGATCGATCGCGTTTTACGAGAGCAAAAACGAGAGCGAGGACCATCAGTGATTGTATAAAGAACTTTGGTTTGGACAACAATGCTGTGGTAGGACAACAACTGAAGCCAATAATACCTGACAACAACAATAACATGAAGAAAAAACAACACCATCCAGCAAAAATCAATCAAAGCAACAACACCTTCCAACACTAACAACAGCAACAATATCTCATGAGCGGAGCAGAAGAAGCAGCTGCAAATTACAAATTGCATCGACAACATCGACATCACCAGGGGCATCAGCGTTCTTCTCTCTTCCTTACTCGCTCGCCGTCTCTTTCCCACCATCGTCACTCGCTCTGCCCGATTCATGCTGCATTTTCTTAAGTTTCTTCTCGAGGATCCCTGGAGACCAATAAAAGCATGAGGCAACAACTCGGAGAGGATTAATTCCGAGGAAGAGATGGATAGAATTAGATGGAATGGGTTGAAGAATGAAGCAATATAAAAGGAGGAGGGGAAAGACAAGTTAACCATGAACACAAACGCATGGTCGAGGAAGAAATGCGTTGTGTGAAAGAGATACCGCGAACGAGAGGGTTCATTGAAATGAAGAAAGAGACACAAGACCCAATGGTAGACGGAGAAAGGACGATGGGTGGAATGAATAAGATTGCGAGGGAGGAGGAGAGAGAGAACGATGAGGAAGCCGAATTAAGAAGATGGCGTGGATCAAGGAGATGAGGTGGGTTATGAGGAAACGGTTTGTTTGCGGAAAGAAGAGAAAGAGAGGGTGAGGAAAAGTTGTGGACAGTGACAAGAAAACAGACGCAGATCGGAAGACGAATGAGAGGGAGACAGAGAAACAAACAATAGCGAGATATTGTTAGTGAATGAAACTGAGGGAGAACCAAAACCGATGACGAGAGAGAGATATACACATGGGTAGAAACTTGGAAGGGAGGACTTCTCAGAGTAGATCAGAATAAGAAGAAGGCGAGAGCTAGGAATAAACTCGGAGGGCCAGAGAGAGAGGAGAGAAATGGAGATGGAGCTTGGCTAAGGATGAATGAACGAACGAACGCGAGTAGGTGATGATAAAAGGAATGGAAGAGAGAGATGGCCAGAGGGAAAGCGAGAAGAAAGTGAGAGAGAAAGAGAAGCCGAATGCGAAAGATGATGGTGAACATGAGGGGAACACGACGATGGTGAGAATGTGTTGAATCAGAGCAGGTGGAAAAACCCAAAATACAACAACAACAAATCGCATATAATCAGTAGCAATTGCCAAAGTTTCTTGTTGGATTTCATTGTTGTTTTTGTTCTTGTTGTTGTTTCATGCTGCCTCCTCCGGTGCTGATTGAAAAATGCGTCCCCCGAGGACGAATTCCATGCTCAGGCACTTAAATTGAATGGGATTCTGTTGATTGAGAGTCCCTCGTACATACATACACACAGACATTCACTCACACTCACACTCACACAAGCACATATTTCACACCCTCTCACAAACACCTATCATACAAACACAAGCACGTTGGGAAGCGTTTTCTTCGCTTTCAAGATCTCATCAGATTTCCTTCACAAGCTGAAGAAAACTATATCATTAGAGGAATAGTGTTGTTGGATTTGTTGTCTGTGATTGTTGTTGTAGTAACGTAAAGCTCCCATTGAAATATATGTATCTTAGGTCTGTGGAAGAGTTTACCCACGAAGAATTGACAAAGGTATCTAATGGAGGAGAAAAACTCTGGATTAGCAAGAAATTATATTTCTCAATAAAAATGCACAATAATATTCAATATTATGTTCATTAATTATTTTCATTTATTTTTGATATATTTTGATATTTTTTATTAATCTGTTTAAAAATAAATAGATCAAAAAAATTGCACAATAATATTTTCTCTCAGCATTATGTTAATTAATTATTTTCGTTCATTTTTGATATATATTTTTGTTTTTAGTTCATCTTTTTGAAATTAAATATTTTTCATCACCTAAACAAATTTATTGAATTTATGTACGTCGATAAAATTGTACAATAATATTGACTGAAATCTTAGTTCAAATTAAGACATTTTTATGCATTCAGCGCAGTAATTTTTGTCTCCTATAGTTCTTCTTGATTTCCTCATTATTTTCTCCCTTCGTTAACTTGTTCCATCTCTGCTTGTTGTCCATCCATCAACATGTTCTCAATGACTCGGTCTCATCATTAGAGTCGCCCTCTGTTTATCTGTATCAGTCGTTCACATCATCCTGCGAAATTGCGATATTCATCTTCATTCTCTTTTCTCTTCATCGTCACTCCGGCTCCTTTTCGTCCACATTCCAATTCACTATTTCATCCCTATTTCCTTTCACCATCCACTCTCTCTGCCGTTCATTAATCTCTCCACTTTGTACCTTTCATTTATCGCAGGTCGCCATCATCTTTCTACGAATCGTTATCATCGGAACGATTTCTCTCAGGTCCTGGAGATCCTTCCGAAGGACAAGTATGTCCTTGAGACTCCTCTTCTTTTTGCTCTTCCTCCTTGTTGAGGAAAGAAGAGCACAATGAAAAAAATCCTGTGGGGAAATTATTTCAATGAAAGCAAAAAATAACAACATCACATTATACAACTACAAAAGATGTTATGAAAGAAACAATAATAACAACAACTACATATGATAAAAACATAATGACAAACAACTACAATCATAATAATAATAAAAAGAACCACTGGTATAACAATAACAACAACATCAAAACAACAAACATCCTTGTTTATATTTTTTTCCTTTGAAAACATTGTATGTTTTTATTTCAATACACAGACACACACTTTTACTAACACATACGCAAACAGTCGATTCGACAAACAAAGGAGAGAAGATGAAGAAAGAGAGTGAGCAACAATCGCCATTCAATTTATGAAAATTTGAAACAAGAAAAAAAAGGAAAAAAATCTGTATGAAGAACAAAAAACGACTCACTATCGAGGAAAAGACACAGAGCACGAGACACAGAAAACGAGGCAGCAAAAAAGAACCGAGATAAAATGGAGTGAGTGCAGTAGAGAGAGAGAGAGAGAGTGAGAAAGACATAGAGACATGAATAAAATACTAATAAAACAAGTGAATAACTGAACGACGTCAACATACACTCATAGAAATAGACTAAAAATAGAGCTAGGCAGAGACAGAAAGAGTGCGAGAAAGAGTGCTAAGAGCGAAAGAGATAGAGTGGGTCGCAGTCACATTCCCGTCAGGCTCTTTGGTGCGATTGCGGCGGTCGTCGGATCTGCATAATTGTTTGTTCGTTTGTTGTCAGTTTGCCATCGCGCCTAAAAGTATGCAACATGCGAGTCATGCGAAACGCAGTGCTGCCAGAGTGAACAACAACAATAGCAACAGAAACAACCATCGTAAAAGAAACAACAATAACAAAAGAAACAACAATATCAAGATCAAAGGAAGCAAGAACAACATACACAAAAATAACAAGAACAAATATCTACAGAAATAACAACTAGGAGAACGCCTGCTATAACACCAAAAAGTGGTGGTAACAGCAGCAACATCAGGACCGCAGGACACGACGCGAAACAGCAAAGAGCACAGCAACAACAACAACGACAACAAAGACAACAACAACAATAATAAGAACAACACTAACACAAACTACACCAGCGACAAGGTTATCAGAGAGTCGAAGAGGCCGAAGCAGAGCATAAAGCGAGAACACCAAAGACATACAGAGTGGGATGGAAAGTCTGTAGGAAAGAGAGAGAGATAGAAAGAGAAAATGAGTTAGACAGAGATAGTGAGAGAGAGAGAGAGAGAGAGAGACAGAAAGCGAGGGCGAGCGACTGAGAGAGCGCATAAAAACGTCGTGCAAATGAACATCACCGTCGAGATTTTATTGCGAACGAACGCTTATGTCCTTGTTAAATATTAATTAAAATCTGTATTTCCAAGCTCTTTGTCTCGCTCGCCTACACGCGTCCCTGAGTTTCTACTTCTGTGAGTGTGTGTTAGAGTGGGTGTGCATGGGTGTGTGTGTGTGAGAGGGTCTTGTGTGTGAGTGGGTCGTAATCGTGTTTTACATAATTTTTGTCGTGCATCTGACAAAAACCGCAAATTTATGCTGAGTTGTAATTTTAAAGTGAATATATTTCATTTGTTGCAGTTGCTTTTGTTGTTTTTGCTATTCTTCGTCTATTTCTTGGTGTTTTTGTTGTTGTGTTTGTTGTTTTTTTTTTTTCTTGTGGTAGGTTGTGTTGATGGTGCTACTGGTTTTGCTGGTAGTTCTAGTGTATATTGTTCTTGTTGCTTTTATTATTTTTGTTTATTTTGTTGTTGTTCTTTGCTTAATGTTGTTCCTTGCTCGTTGTTGTTGTTGTTGCTCAGTATTACTCTTGTTCATTGTTGTTGCTGAACAGTGTTGTACAAGGATGACAACCATCACCATGTGCGAGAAGCATGTGGTTTCTGATGCTTTTCTCTCGCTCTCCTTCTCATTTTGCTAGTCTACCTCTTCTCACTGTAGTTGTTTCTTCATTAAATTTTGTTGTTGCCACTCTCATTATTGCTACTGCTACAGTGGGCTCAAGTAATAGGGAAAAAACATCTCTTGCTGGAAACATCTCCACTGTGATCGTTGACAAAGGGCAAGTGGTAGAAAGTTCTTGAACAGTGGAATAGAAGGATTTTCAGAACATTTTTAAATTGTAGAAACAGTAGATTGTAGCACAATTGAAAGCTATAATGAGACAACTTTCATCATCTACCTCATTTTTTCAATTCCGGTCAATATTTCAGAAATGGTTAGCTGAACTTGTAGCTAATTCAATGCTCTTAAGCTCTCCATTGTAATAATATACGAAATAAACCTATCACAACATTTTTTTTACCAAATAAAACTCATCGAAATTATTTTTTATATTTATTTCTTTAAAATGTATATTTAATTACTTAAAAAATATACCGTCTCACATGCGTTTACTTTCACTTAATCATAAACAATACATATAAATAATATATTTAGTTATATAGTATCCGCCACGGTTTTCGAGCTCATTGGGGACACTTGATTGTCGTCCACGGAAATGCAAATTATATCAAAATTTCAGTGATAAATAAAAGCGGTCTAATGGAAATGTTTGTAAATGGAATCGAATAAAATAGATTATTGTGAAATTAATCAAAGTTGAAATAAGTTAAACGGAAAAAGTCGAAATAAATGAATTAAACAACGTCGAAATAAATTAATCAGACAAAGTCGAACAAGGAAAAGCGAAATGTGAAGGAGCAGGATTTGCTGCGCGTCAATCTTGAATCGAATGGGGCCAGAACCAGGATCAGCAGGACCTCGGACGGGGTGATTCGTGATTAAGGAACAGCAAAGGATCGCGACTCGCAGAAGCTATTAAATTACCATTACATTAAATAGACTTAAGAATTAATTAAAAATTCACTAAATGCGGCCACGCATCAATTGGGGGCGTGGCTCGGCGCCGATCAGACAGGATCGGACTAACGATCGGATAGGATCGGGCTAACGATCGACTATGACGATCGTGCTATCGATCGACGGACGGATCGGGTGCTCATGGCAGGAGGCGCGGGTTGAAGCGGCCCATGAAGAGGATCATGCCGGTCGGGTTGTGGCGCACGAAGTACAGGAAGGGCTTGTCGAAGCGCAGGCGCGGCGTGTCGGGAACGCGGGCCTGGCGCGGACGCAGCGGCAGCGGCAGCTCGAGGAACTTCGGGTCGAGGAGGTCGTCGTAGAAGCCACGGCCCAGGGCGGACTCGTGCACCAGCGAGCCGAAGTCGATGATGGCCTCCGACGAGTCGAAGTCATCGGAGTCATCGATGCCGACGTCCTTGTTGCGCTTGCGCAGCGGCGGCGCCGGGTACATCTCGACGTGGTGATGATCGGAGATCTTCTCCTCGCCGCAGGTGCTGAACGTGTTGATCTGGATCATGTCCGAGAGGAAGATGTCGCGGTTCGAGGAGCCCGTCAGGCCGCGCAGGTCGGCGAAATCGGACTGGAAGAGTCCCTTCAGGCCCATCTTCTGCAGGCCGAGCGAGGCGTTGACGAACGAGCGGTGCGAGAAGCGCGGCAGCTGCACCTCCATCCCGGGGCGGTCCATCAGCGAGGTCAGGATGTTGCTCCACGCGTTCGCGCTGAACGCGAGCTCGACCAGCTGGCGCTCGAGTCGCTCCAGGTTGTCCGTCGGCGAGATCGAGCTCTGGTGGCCGGGCATCACGTAGATCGTGCTCACCGCATCCTGGATGCGGCCGAAGGCGACGACGGTGGCGTCCAGATTCGGCTCGTAGCCGGCCGTGAAGCCGCTCTTGTAGAGAACCGCCGGCACGGGGACGAGGCGTCGCTGCCGCACCGAGGGGTGGACCTGGAAGAACATCTCGCCGTCGCGGTCGTGGGTCGAGCCGCGCGAGCAATCGGTCTGGAAGAGATTCGCCGAGACGGTGGCCAGTGGTCCGTTCACCCAGACGCTGTTCGTGCGCAGATACTCGAGCACCTTGCCCATCGTGTGGCGCTTCACCAGCAGATTCGTGCGCCGCCTGATGATGTCGTTCACCACGTGGAAGTTCACCTCCTCGACGTGGCCGGCGTACAGCTGTTGGGTCTTCTCCTTGAAGAACTGCAAGATCTTGCCGTTCGCCCGATCGCTGAAGATCTCCCGCACGAAGGCCGAGGTGGCCACATCGCTGCCGCCGCCGTTTCCGGTGCGCTCCACCGACTCGGTGATGTTCTTGAACACCAGATGCGGATTGAACGTGACCATGTCGTCGAGCTTGAGCACCTCGTTCATCTCGCCCGAGGTTCCGCCGCGCGCCCCCAAAAACACCATCGACAGCATCGAGGTGAGCGCGAACGGCGACAGGACGAGACTGCGAGCGGAGCTGATCTTCTCGGCCGTGATCGACTTCCAGTAGCTGAAGGCGAGCTCGTTGCAGAGGCCGGCGAATTGCAGGATGTCCTCGTCGAGGTGGGCGGTCGACGCCTCGAGGCCCTTCGAGTTCGGCGGGCTCGGGTCGAGTTTCACCGGCGGCCGTGTGGCCAGCGACGAGGTGTGCATGAGGTTGCTCAGGCTGGGCGGTCGTTGCATGGGTCGTTGGGCGGGTGGCGCAGGTGGCATCGATTGTTGTTGTGGTAGTGGTTGCTGTTGTTGTGGCGGTGCCGAGTATGTGATCACTTTCGGGGGCTCAGGCGTGGTTGTTGTAGGCACTGAGCGCCGGCTGCTTGTTGAAGTAGGAGACGGGCTTCAGCGTGTTCAGACGCTTCGTGGGCGCCTGCCGTTGTTGGCCGAGGCGTGGTCGTTGTCGGCCTAGTTGTGGTCGTTGTCGGCTTTGGCGTAGTTGTCGTCGTCGTCGTAGTCGATGTCGTTGTTGGGGCTCGTGTCGATGTCGTTGTTGGAACCGGGGTTAGTTACCGTTGTGCTGGTGATCACGGTGGAGCCCGCCTGGTACCCGCCCATCATCTGATCGTCCTCGTCCTCCTCGTCCTGGTCCACTTCCTGGCCGTAGCTGGCCATCGGCATCATCGCTTGGTGACCGTTCACAACGGCATCGTAGTTGTTCTGCATGTGCGTCGGCTGAGCCACCTCTTCCTCCTCTCCCTTGATCTTCGTTTTCTCGGTGGTCTCCTTCTTCTCTTCAGCGGTCACCTTCGATGGCTTCGCACTGATGACTGTCGATGTCTCCGCTTCGGTCGCCGTTTGGGGTTTCGTCGTGAGTTCGCCCAGCTTCACATAAGGATCCTCATCGTCGGCACCTTCATCCAAGGTTCCTTCTCCTGTCTCCGTCTCGGTCTCGTCCTCATCGGAGATGGTCGCCGTGATCTCGTCGGATTCGTTGCTGCCATCAGCGGTTGCATACTTCACTGTGGTCTCAGCCTCGGCACGGTCCGTGCTTTGCTCAGAGCTCTCTTCCAGATCGGACTCGGTCAGGATCACCGACGACGTCTCGCTCTGCGGCAGCTCGGTCGACTCCTCTCGCGATCCGGAACCCGATTCTGAGCTGGAGCCCAAGCTCTCGGCCACCTGGACGTCTTCCTGGGTCACAGCCGTCTCCTCGGAGTCCTTCGTTGACTCGTCTTGGGTCGTGTACTGTGGTTGGGGCTGAGCTGCATTCGTCACATTGTCCTCGCTCGACAGCGTCGCTTCCTGGGTTTCGTCACTGGCGACGTTTGCCTCTTGGGTCTCGTCACTGGCGACGATCGTCTCCTGAGCCTCGGTGTGAGCCACGCTCTCGTTGATCATCGTCGCATAGCCCGAGTCCTCCGCTGGCTCCTCCTCGGTGTGGGTTTCGTGGGCGTTTATCATGGTCGCATACGATCCCTCCGATTTCTCGGTGCTGTCCTCCTCGGTGGCGTCGATCGCGGTGTCGTAGGAAACCTTCGGCGGTTGGGCGGTCGTCTCCATCACATTCTGCTCCTTCACCTTTTCCACTTCATTCTCCATCTCTTGGTCCTGACCGTATGAAGAGCTCGAGAGCTGCATCATGGGATTCGCAGTTGTTTCCTTCAGTTCCTCCTCGAGACTCATCTTCTCCGAGCTGTCCTCCTCCTCCTCTTCCATGGGCTCCGATTCGTCCTCCTCCTGGTCCTCTTCCTGGTGGCTCATGTCCCCGGTGGTGGCGAGAGTCTGATCACCATAACCATTAACCAACACAGTCGAGGTCATCGACTCCTCGGCCTCTTTCTCCGCGGTCTCAGCTTCCTTCTCCACCGTTTCCTCGGGTTCTTTCTCCACAGTCTCTTCGACCTTCGAGGTGTTATCCATCGAGGTGGCTCCCTCGTCATTCGATGTAGAACTCGCCTCATCCATGCTTGTGGTCGCTTCGTGCTCCTGCTCCGTGATTTTCTCCCTCTCGGCCTCGTACAGCGCCTCCTTCTCCTCCTCGTCCTGCTGCTGCTGGGCGTAGATCTGCGACAGCGAAAGGATCGGCAGACGGAAGGTCGTCGTCTCGTAGCCCTCGTCCTTGGGGTGCGAAGATGAAGGCGGAGGAATCTCCGTGGCTCGCTCTACCAACTGCTGTTGGATCTGGTTCAAGTACTCGACCTCCTTCTTGATCAGCTCCTCGTTACTGGGGATCAGCGTCGTTGTTGGCATCTCCTCCACGCGCTCCGTGGTCGACGTGGGGCGTGGTGCGGGAACAGCCTTGTGGTGCAAGGGGTCGGGTCTGTCGGCATCGTAGACGGCGTCGACTGGGGCTGAGGGTGCAGCGGGCGAGGTCGAGGCCTGGCCATAGACTTCAGAAGTGTCGACCTCGGGTTCCTTGGTCTGGTGCTGAGTCTGGGGCAGCAGGAACGAAGTGTTCAGATGGGCGAAGCTCGTCAGGCGGTTCGAGTCTGCCGTCGCCGCCGCAGGGTTCTGGATGGGCTTCAGGTGGTAGGTCTGCTCCTCGTTCTTGATCTGCTGGATGACGTCGGACATGAGGAAGGCCAGCTCGTCCTTCGTCTCGTTGGAGCTCATAACCTCCGAGGCGATCGTGTTCGTGCCATCGACCAGGGTCGAGGCCACCGTGGCCGCTTGCGTCTGGAAGTCGGACATGTTGATCGGGTCCGTGGGCTGAATGACGTCCATGTTGAGGTGCGGCTTCAGGTTGGCCACCATCGGCGGGTTGCGCATATTCTCATCATCCTCATCGAGCATCATCGACTCCACCTTGCTCGGCAGTGTCACCGGAAGTCGAGCGATGCCCGGCATCGGGTTCGTCGTCTGCTCCGTCGTTGGCGGCTTGGTCTGGGCAGCTGCGGTCGAGGGTTGCATCTCGACGTCGGTGGTGTCATCGTTGCCATAACTGTTGATGGGGGTGGCCGGGGCATCGGTTCCAGTCAGCTCGGTGACCTCGGGTTTCTCCTCCATTACCATTGGGCTTTGGTTATCGGCAGGTTTCATCGTCGTCTGCGAGTCCTCCACACGTGGCGCATCCTCTTCACGTGTCGCGTCTTCCTCATGAGTCATGTCCTCTGAGTACTGAGTGTAGCCGGGCAGCTCCGTGGTTCCGGGCACGTCGTAGTTCGTCGGGTACTCCGTGGTCGTTGCTGCCGGCAGGTCCTGGTACTTCATGGTGACCACGCTGTACTGCGGCCTCGCCGTGATGATCACCACCGGTGTGTTCTCCTCCTCGCTGGAGGCGGTCGTGTCCTCGGCCCCGCTCGCCGTCGTGAAGGGACGACTAGTCATGGCAGCCTCTAGCGACTCCTCATCCTCCTCCTTCGCTCCCTCCAACTCCGCCTTCTCCATCTCCGTCTTTTCCTCCTCGGTGGCCAACATCGTGCTGAGGGTGCTGCCACCGTAGGAAGCCATCAGAGGCAACATCGTGGTGGCGCTACCGGAAATCATCAGATTCTCCACCTTCATCTCGTCCTTCTTGTGGATGTATTCTTCCGTCATGTGGATTTCTTCGTCCTTCTTGTCGATATCTTCGTCCTTCTTGTGAATGTCTTCGTCGGTCTTGTGGATTTCTTCGCTCTCGGTACTTCCATACTTGATGGGGGACGGCGTCATCACGACTGGTTCCTCTTCCTTTTGCTTATCCTTATCTGAGTCTTTGTCCTTGGTGGTTCCATCGAGTGCCAGACTCTGCATGATCTGATCGAATGAGAGTTTCGTGTTGAGATCCTCGTCCTCCTGATTGACCTGGGTCTGGTACGTTGACTGAGGCGATTGATGTTGGGGTTCTTCATGGTGTGGCTGGTAGTTGTTGGTTGCTTCGGGTTGAAGAGGTTTCTTGATCTCGACTTCAGGTTTCCTATAAGTCGATGGAGGTTGTTGATGCGCCATTTGAGGTTGTTGATAAGTCGATTGAGGTTGCTGATAAGTCATTTCCGGTTGTTGATATGTCATTTCCGGTTGTTGATATGTCATTTGAGGTTGCTGATACATCGATGAAGGTTCCTGAGTCATCTGATCCTCTTGCTTATGTATCGACGAAGGCGTTTGCTCAGGATGATGTTGTTGATGTTGAGTCTCTTGCTGATAGGTCGATTGAGGCATCTTGATCTCTGCCTCCGTTGGTCGTTGTTGAACCTTCTCATTATGCCCAACTACTTCCTTCTGATCCTCCTCCTGTTGCTGATAATTCGACTGTGGTTGTTGCGGAATCGGCTTCAGTTGCTCCTCTTGGATCATTTGTTGCTGATACGATGATTGAGGCATCTCCATCTCTGGTTGTTGATACGTTTGTTGTTGAACTACTTGAGGTTTGGTCTGGCTTTGTTGTTGGTGTTGTTCCTCCGCCTCCTTTTCCTTATATTTCTGTTGCTGTAACTCTTGTTGCTTCTGCAACTCTTGCTGATGCTGCAATTCCAGCTGTTGCTCTAACTCATGCTGTTGCTGCTGAATCTGCTGCTGTTGTTTTACGATCTCTTGCTGCTGTTTCTTGATTTGTTCCTGTTGTTCCTCTATCTGCTGTTGTTGCTGCTGCTGTATCTGCTGTTGCATCTGCTGTTGTTGCAATTGTTGTTTATCCATCTGCTGTTGTTGCATCTGATGTATTTTCTGCTGTTGTTGCTGCTGCTGCAATTGATGCTGTATCAGCGACAACGATGGCAATTGATCCTTCTTCAGGTACGACGTGGACGTCTCGCTCTCGGCCGGATCGAGCTCGATCGAAGGAAGCGATGTCAGTTGCTCTTGATTCTGGTTCTGGTAGTTGTACGAGGGTGGCACGGGATACGAAGACGCCACCGGGATGGGGGCGTAAACCTCAGTCGTTGTCGTCGTTGTCGGTGCCGCCGTCATGTGATGGTGATGATGACCGCCGACGCCGTGATGTGGTCCATATCCAGGGAAGGGTTCGACGATCAGGGATGCCTCGGTCGAAGTTGTTGTAGGTGGCGCCATTGTCGTCGTCGTCGTTGTTGTCGATGTGGTCGTTGTTGGAGCCGGCGTTGTTGTTGTCGTCGTTGTTGTAGTTGTTGTTTTCGACGGCTTATGCGGTCGTGGACGGTGTTTGTGGCCAGTGTTCGAAGTAGGCGTTGCCACCTCGCCCTGCGATCCCGATTCCGCTGTCGAGGAATCGTGCGGCCGGTGTTTGTTGTGGCTGTTGTTGTTGTGCTGCGATGGGCGGTGATGGGCGGTCGCTGGTTTCGGCGTCGGCTTCTTCTTCTCAGCCGCCGTCAGATGGGGCTTCGTCGATCCCGGTTGTCGTGTGGGCTTCTTCTTCTTCTTCGGTGCCGTTGTCGAGCTGACGGTGGGTGGAGGCGGTGTTGTTGTTGTCGTGGTGGGTGCTGGCGTTGTTGTTGTTGTTGTCGTGGTCGTCGTCGTCGTTGTGGTCGTTGGCTCTGTCGTTGTCGTTGGTTCTGTCGTCGTTGTTGTTGGAGCCTCTGTCGTCGTTGTCGTTGTGGTTGTTGTCGGCTTCTTCTTGATCTTCTGCTTGTTGTGGGCTCCACCGGGACGTCGGCTGGGGTGCGGGTGGTTGTTGTTGTTATGGTTATTGTTGTTATGATTATTGTTGTTGTTATTGTTGGGTGTCTTATTGCGATGCGGTGGCGTGTGCTTCAAACCCGACATCGTCGTCGTCGACGTCTTCTTCGACAACTCCTCCTCGCCCAACTGCCCGATGTTCTCCGTGGTCGTCGCCGGTTTCGCGTGCGATGCCGTCGTCTGAATCATCTCCTGGTTGTTGACGAACACACGCCGTGTGGTCGCCTCGAGCTCGTCGTCGGCTGGGATCTTGTGATAGATCGGCTGCATGTTCATCGTCGAGAAGGCGTCGAAGTTCTGCATGTTCGACGCCATGTTCTGATACTGTTGAATCCCCGTGTAGACGGACTCGTTCGGCCCCAGCTCCTCCTGCACCACCTGCGGCGTCGGATACTCCGTGGTCGACGTCGTCGTCGTGGTCTTGCGCTTCTGTCCTGGCTTCCGACGCGAAGGCTTCGGTCGCTTGGAACTAGTGGATGGCATCTTCGTGGTCGAGGTCTCGAGCAGCTCCGAGTCGGGCGTCATCACGATCTGCTGCGGCCGCTGCTGGGGGAAGATGTCGCCGCCGGTGTTGCCGAAGATCGCCGGCAGGATGAGCGACCACGACGAGGAGACGTCGGGCGTGTCCAACACTGGGAGCGTCTCGGCGGCCGATGAGTTCTTGCTCGACTCGACCTGCTTGCTCAGCACGCTCTGGACGCTGTCGACGATGTCCTGGACGTTCTTCTCGGGGTCGCGCTCCTCGGTGAGGGGGGCGGTGTGAATGATCGAGGGGCCCTCGCCGTCGCCGTTGGCCACGATGCTCTGGATCTCCTGCATCGTCATCAGGCGCTTCACCAGCTCGCCGTTGTCGTCGAACGTGTAGAACTCGTAGCGATCGGGATTCAGCAGGTTGATGGGGCT
Source organism: Coelopa frigida (assembly GCA_017309665.1). Lineage (NCBI taxonomy): Eukaryota > Metazoa > Arthropoda > Insecta > Diptera > Coelopidae > Coelopa > Coelopa frigida. Next base: position 23,549,838 of record CM029562.1, read on the forward strand.
TGCGACCTGCAGCGAGGGCTGCGGCTTCGGCACCTTGTGGCCGAGGGCGTCGGTGAACTGCGTCTCGTTGCCATTAAAAATCACCGAAACCGAGGTGACGACACTGAAACGAGAGCGAGAGAGAGCAAAGGGGAAGAGAGAAAATATCGAGGGTTAGCAACACTTGCAGGAAAATTAATCAAAGGCCAGTCCTTCTTTTTATAGTCGTCGCCCCTTAAAGCCCCGGTGATGAATTACCCTGAAAATGTGTGAATTTTCCACCCCCGCCTCCTCCCACGTGCCACTCCCACTTTCACCTCCCACAGCCCTTTCCTCGAAAACCCTTTCATGCTGCGATAACAAATGGATTCCATTACAACTCATCGATTCTCGGCTCCCTTCGACCTCCTCCTCAAACCGCCGTGCGTTTATTGCAGAATGTTGCAGAAGCAGAAGTCGAGGAAGTAGAAAAAGAAAAACAGCAACAGCTGCAACTTCAGCAGCAACAGGGCGAATCGACAAGAAAGAAAAAAAAACAGCAAAAATCTGTGGAACATTTTATTTTCGTTAAGAAGCAAAATTCCATCATTAGTTATGGAATCCATTACAAGAAGAGGAAAACGGGAAGGAGCAACATCCGATGGAGCAATAACAACAATATCGGAGGAAGAAATAACAACAACATCGGAGAATGCAATAACAACATAAGGTGGAGTAACAACAACTCTCTGAAGCTGCTGCTGCATCGGTAGGAATGTGAAGGAGCGTGAGATTATGAAGAAACCTGCATGTAATGCATATCTCAGATCCAGGAAGTGGGCGGAAGCCACGAGGAGGAGTGGCAAAAGGAGGAAAGAGGTAGAGCGAGACAGGTGATGACGGGAGGGAGAGAAAGTGGTTTAAGAAAATGGAGCAGTGGTTTAGGAAACGAAGGGATCGAAGGATTCGACGAAGATGAAAGAATCGAGGGATATGAAGGAGTTGAGGGATGAGGAAGGAATCGTGTGAGATGAAGGAAACGAGGGGGCCAAGTAGCTGAAGGAACGAAGGAAGGAAGGAAACAAAGGGATCGAAGAATGCGGAGGAAAGGAAGGGATTGAAGGAAACCAAGGGATCGAAGTCGAACGAAGAAGTCGAAGGAGTCAGAAGAAGGCGGAGAGGCGGAAGTGAACCGCTGAAGCGAAGACGAGATGGAAAAATCTAAAGAGGAGAGAAGTGAGAAATGAGTGGGGAGGACGAGCCAACGAATGGAATGAGATAAAACGGGTCGACCAAGGAGAAAACGGAGAGTTTTCCAAGCTGTGAGCTAACAACAAACAAAAAAAAGGAATGAAAAGGGAAGAAGTGAGAATTCGATCCTCAAGAAACAAGAAAAATCTCTGTTGAACTCGCTGCATCATCGCACACTATTAGAGATTCTTGCGGAAACACGTTAGCGATGCATTTTTATAATGGTGTGAAGATTATACCCATACATATACCCTGATATAATATAAAACTGATTCTACATGTGAGAATTTAGATTTCATTTACACACGGTTTGGTTTTCCCGCTGGAAGGCGATCGATCGTGAGAAAGGAAAGGATGTGATGCTACGAACTATTAGTTATGTGAGAAATTCAATTGAGGATTTTAGATGATTTTTAAAATGCCCACAGGAAGAGTCAGAGACATCCAGGAAAAACTACTCATGGTTCAATCTCCGAATTTTCAATCAAGGATACTTTTTTTCTAGCAATCGTGTAGTTGAATTAAACATTGATGTATAATGAAATTATTATTATTGATACCGCAATCACTCGAAGAAAAATCATCTGAAACTCTTCATTGCAATGATTTAATTGGTCCTTTGGGCAATAGGAACCAATTTCAATCATTTCTAGTTAGGACAAACACTGAGCCGACGACGAGACAAAGGACGAGCCGCTGGTTCCTACCATCGGAATTGATATCGATGCTGGTTCCACGAGGACACCATGTCAGCGAGTCCGCGGGCCACGACTTCCTGAACGACGACCGCAATCGAGTCGAGGCCCTGCGATTGTCATCCTGCGGAGGAGGGGATGAGGAAGGAATGATCGGCATGATTTGTCAAAGATTCACAGCGAAGACGAAAAGGGAAAGAGGGAGAGAGAGAAAGACAATAAGAGAGGGGGAGAATGAAAGACAACCAGGGAAGGGAAACGACTGGTGACATGACGTGCATCGACTGCCGCACGCAATGACGGAATGAGAAACGAGACGAAGTTAGACGAAGATGAACGGGACAAAGCATGGCCAGAGGGGGAGGATGGCGAAGAGAAAAAGAGGCCAATGGGGGAGAAGGCCAAGGGTGGTCAAGGGTAGAGAAGAATAAAGGAGGCCAACGGAAGAGGTGGACAAAGGGGGCCAAGTTGCAAAGGACGTGGGAGAACTCGAATGACCCGAATTGTTGCAAGAACGGACGACGTCGATCGTTGATGGCCCGGAGCAGTCGAGTCGAGTTGGATGGAGTCGAGTGGAGTTGAGTGGAAAAAAACGTCCAGCGCCCGGACCTTCGAACGACGGAAGCCTCAAAGTCATTGGCGGATGTGCTTTTTGTCCATTCCCGTCGTTTTCGAGTCGTGACTGAGCCGTTCGTCCTCCGCCTTCTTCATCCATTGTCCTTCTCATCCTTTCGTCCTTCTCCTTTGTCCCTCATCCTCCTCTCTGTCCCTTTTGTGTGCGCATTTGCGGCGCCGGAGATGGCCAGATAGCGTTGAATATCCAGATTTATATGGGCTTAAATGCCAAGATGACGCACGTATGCAAATCTCCTGCCCGAATGCACACAAAAAGAATCCGAATGCGGATCCCGTTTAGCGAACGTCCTCCTCTTTTTTATATTCCCAACGACCAGCGAGCATCGCTCTCTTTCACTCTTTTCGCCAGCTCTTTGTCTTCATCTCTTTTTCTCTTTCTCTCTTTATCTCTCTCTCTCTCTGTGTCTGTCTTCGTGGCGGGTTCGTAATTCAAATGGGAAGGTTTTTGCTTCCGCCAGTGTCCAGGATGACAGTGATTTGTTGTCGCAGCCATTATATGTAGATTAGGTCGGACAAATGAATTGCTCGTTTATTATTGAAGTCCTCGAGTCTGCCGGTTCTTCCTCTCTCAAGTCGCCTCTCGTCCCTGCCCCAGGAGAGGCTCACGTTGAAGTTGGGCCCCTGACAGCGAGCCCAATCGAGACAAAGAGTCAGGCTCAAGTTGGGTTCGATCTCGTGCCTCGGTCGATTGCTCGCATCTTCGAACAGTAGAATCGGATGAAACCTCTGACAGCATCTTATTTATATTCAGGAAGTATTTATGCAATGGCGACCCGTTTTAAAACCGTTTAAAACTTTGTTTTCTCAGTGGGTCCACTGAGAATGAAGAGGATCCTCGTTGTATAATGAAATCACAACTTTACCTCCATGATTTCTTCTTGACTTCCCACGATTCTGGAACCTGTATATAATCGACTATATGCACCATGTACTCCGCCACATTCATCACTCGTCTCTGGTCCTGTCAACACTCTGATGGTCGGCATCTGTCCATCTGCAGTGGAACGACCGGTCACTCGACAGACCTGAGGATTTATTTGCCCTTCTTCTGTTTTCAACAAATAAACCATTTCCACAATGGAGGGTCGAGAGTGGCCATGGCCCAATCCCTTCACCGTCGAGGGTTGAGAGTGACCATGGCCCAATCCTTCTACCACTGAGTGTTGGTTCACTCCATTGACAGCCTTTCGATGTGGCCCGTGTCCCGCTGTGGACAACGTGAGCCTCCGATGACAGCCACAAGAGAGGTGGATTGGAATAAAACCGACAGGCGGAGAGACAGACAAACGTATGGACGGATAGAAGGACAGACCGACAATCAGAACCATAGTTAGGTTGATGGACTGTACGGCGAAGGACCAGAGGAGATGAAATAAATGCATGGACAACAGAGCGAACAACCGATGAGAGAAGAATGGACAATGATGGCAATAGATAAACGAGCAGATGGCGGGACAAAGAGGCGGAGGGATATACATACAAATCGAGGGACAGACAAATCTAGGGACGGACAAACCGAGAGAGGAGAAGACCGACCGACGAATAGACCAAGGGACAGACAGACTAAGCGACAGATAGACCAATGAACCAACCGACCGTGGGACGGACAGACATAGAACGGTTTGACCATCATTTTGCCATTTTGCATAATCGAGCCCGGCGATGAATCGGGGACCACGGGCGACCACCAACATCGGCACCAGACTCAGCCGCGTCCACCGGCCACGAATCGCGTCCGGTGACCACGATTCGCCAGGTGTCTGCCTGGCGTTAAATTTATCACTGGCTTTTTGGTAATCAGATTCAACATTTCACCGACCCAGTGGCACCGCAAAAGATGCGCGCGTCGACAGCGGCTTCGACTTCGCCATCGGTCGGTTGCAGTTGTGGATTCACCAGGTGTGGAAACAGAGTGGAAAAGGGGGGAGGGCCGGAGGGACTTCAGACCGACGGAGAGTGATAGGAATGGTTGGACGAGCGGCCGAAGTCGTCCCAGAGGCATGGAGAGTGGATGTGTGTTTGCGTTGAGTAATCGTTAGAGATTTACAACCAGGTTGTGTGGGGCTTTAGGGGGAAACGAGGAGAGAAAGAAAGGGAAGAACGAAGTCGGAGGGAAGCCTGATGCAGAGAGAGAGAAGCCCGATGGCTAACAGAAGTCCCAAATGAATGCGCGACTAAATTCTAGAGACTCCGCCAGATGACTGTGTCCGCGTCTGCCTCGTTGTCGTCGTGACAAAACCCGGAAAACAAATTGAATAAATATTTAATCAACCGCGAGTTGAAGTGCTGCGGGAATATTTCGACCGAATGATGCAAACGAAGGCTGAAGGACAGAAACTGAAAAAAACAGAAGAGGGAAGAAGAACAATTGAGCCAACTGACCAGAAGAAATATTCCAATGATAATTAATTAGAAACGAAACTTGCGTCGATTGGAGGCTAAGGAAGCTCATCATCGAAACCCTGATCGACGACAGAACTCCAGAACTCTCCAGGTACACAAAAACCATCCGCAATCCCACCCAGATTTTTCCACTCCCCACTCGTCTCGGAGATGGAAATCGAGCATATTTTTTTTTATTTTTGTCACTGTCCCCATCTCTGTCTCTCACCTGGATCCAATTATTTTCTTCGATGACTCTCCATCCCGCTCGGCTGCTGCGTTGGCGACCGTCGACGTTGGCTCCTCGTGGGCCGGAACCGCGGCTTCGTAGGCGAAGGCGGGCTGCAGGCGGTTCGATGTCGTCGTTGTCGTCGTTTTTGTTGCTGGGGACGATCCGGAGGACGCTAATGAGCTGCTGGAGCTCGTGCTGCTCGTGCTGGAGGTTGTTATGTAAGTGGCCAGGGATGGTTGTTCCGGTTGTTGTTGTTGGTGTTCGTGTCGTTTGGTGGCGTCGTTGGCAGCACCAGGGCCGCCGCCTCCACCGCCTCCGCTGTCGCCAACCGCTAGCGGCGGGTAGGCGCTGCAGAGAAGGCAGCTTTGATGGAGAACCAGGGCCAGGAATAGAATCGAGAGACGCATTGTTGTCATCCTAGTTGTTGTTCTTGTTGTCGCCCTTGTTGTTCTTGTCGCTCTTGTTGTTAATGCTGTCCCCGTTGTTGTCAATCTTTCTCTTGTTATCGAGTGTTTGCTCCTTCTTGTTGTTTGTAGTTTGTTGTCGTTGCTGTCAGACAGCTGTTGCCTCCCTGGTTGCACTGGGCCAGAGATGCCAATTGTTGTTCTTGTCGTTCAATTTTTGTTTTTCTTCTTCTAGTTGAAGCTATTTCCAAATGCTTTTCCCGAGGTCTGAAAGTAAAAAAACAAGAAATTCCAAAAATAAGCAAATTAATTAACTGATTTATCGAGTCTGAAATAGAAACAAATTCATGAAGGCGAAGGAGACAAAAGCAAAAGGATGGGATTTTATTATTATTGTTCTGCTTCAGGTATTTCTTATATTTTCTGATTTAGGACAGACTTAAGAATTAGAACATGAAATGTGGATAGGATAAATATTTCCAAAGTGAAGTATTCACAAAACAAAAGAGAAGATTATGGTTTTCACTAATTATATCTTGCTTCTGTTAAATTAATGTTATATTTATATTAACGAATTTCTTTCAGAAGTATTTCAAAATGATTTCGATATTTTTTGCATTTTCGTACTTTATATATTTTTTTAGGTATAGTTGAATATCCCGTAGACATTTCTTAAAGCACTTTATATCATTTATTCATGGATAGATCCATCCACCCATCCAAGACGTCTTGAAAAGGCTCACGACATGTCTGGAGGGCTCACTTTTGACATCCCTAGAAGAAGATGATGGACGTGGGGGTGGAGGAGATGATGGTGGTGAAGGTGATGGAGGTGGAGATGATGGGCGGTAGAGGGATGAGGAGAGAGAGAGAGCATTTGGAGAGTTCACTTTTCGCAGGACCCCGTCGCACGCACCTGTCGCCCTCACTCTCTTCACACGCACTCACACACCCGCTCGGAACGAGGTATTTATTTTTAACCCCTTCCTTGGGGGCCGCAAGAACATCACCAGCAGCAGTAGCAACAACAAGAACAATAGGAACATCACCAGAAAAAGCAACAACAAAACTAAGAAGAACAACAACACCATACAAGAAGAGCTCCTGAGCCGCGGGCTGAGTGGCACTCGGTGTCGACTCTTGAAAGCGATACCAACGGTTGGGGGGCGGGCGAGGGTCTGAAATTATTAGCATAATCATGGAGGCGTGCGGCTGCGTCACGCACGCACCCCGACGACTTCACGACACCCCTCACACCTCACTCAACCGAGCTCCATCACTCGACCGAGGCCCCTTCTGCAGTCTGCGTCTCCCGTCGACAGAACACGACACGGGACGACACGAGTGGAGCGAAACGTCAGAATGATGTGAAAAGCAAGTGCGACCGAGATCCGCCACGAGGGCGTGGATCGGGCCAACGTCAGCTGGAGAGAATCGAGACAACGCCAGCTGGGGGGGAAACGAGGCAACACCATTCATTCATTGGCAAAACGAGACGACGAGAATGAGCTGCAGCTGGAACTGGGGCTGAAACTGGAGCTGAAGCTGGTTGTGGAGCTGGTGACGGTTGCGTTGGAGCGCTAAATAATTATGCGACAATTAGATGGCGAAGCCTGGAGAATGCTAATTTAAATGTTCAGCTCGAGGAGATGCCCGAGAGTCCCGGGGACGGTTGGAGTGGACTCCGTTGAAGAGAGGGAGGAGGTCGGTGTTATTCGAGTCATGCATCCGGAATTAACTGGCGATGGGGTCAAGAGGGAGGGAGACTTTTCAATTGTGGAACCCTCATCATCCTCATCCCCTCATCATATTCTATTATGCTTATGCTCTTTTCACCTATTATTCTCTTTTCATTTACTCAATCCTTCATTGTACTCTACCATTTTTTCTTATATAATCTTATTTCTAACTTTTCTCATTTTCAATATTTTTTTATATAAAATTCCTTTATTTTGTATCTTCTCTTTTAATATATTTTTTATTCATTATTATTCCTTCACTATTTTAAAATAATTTATTTCTAATGTTTTTCCGCCTTTCTAAATATTTCCTACATATTTTCTTCTCTTATTGAATTACCGATTAATCTATCCCAAGTATTATTTTTGTACTTTTCTAATTAATTTTTTTTCGGAAAAAATTTGCAATATTTTCTATTATTTTAAATATGTTTTGTTTTTCTCAAAGATATTGTATTTCGGCTTGAAAAATTTCTCCTCAAACTAAGTCTCAAAATACTTCAATATAAGATAATAAAATGGGAAAATCTCAACCTATACACAAGAAGACAAAAGGAAAATCAAACACGAACACAATCAAATCCAACAACAGAGGAATACAAATACATATACTCTCACGCACACACACACATACGCACATGAATACGAGTTGTCCTTTAAATCAGACGCACTTCAATGGGTTTCATTGCAGGAATTTAAATGAGACAACAATAGAAACGAGAGAAAGTAAAGGAAGAACAAACGAAAGCAACAATAACCATAAAACAAGAAAAATACAACAGGAATAACAACAAGGGAACAAAAACACTAGCAGCATAACAAAAGCAATAACAACAAATTGAACAAAAACAACAAAAACAAGAACAACAAACAAAAACAACAAACAAAAGCACAAATAACAAAAACCCAAAACAACGGAAATAACCTTTAAATTTATGTTATACAAAAACCCTCGCTCTTCTTCTTCTTCTTGTCCTCTGAAATGATTCCCTGTAATCATGGCAACCCACACAGCCAAACATGCACACACACATGCGTAAAGCGGGAGACAGAGAGAGAAAAAGAGAGAGCGAGACGAAACGATAAACGATGAAACAATAACAACATCTATAGCAAGGACACATAAGCGGAAGCAATGGAGAAATTTGCGTTTCATCAAAAGAACGAGAGACTGAGAGAGAAAAAGAGAAAGGCAGAGAGGTGGAGAAGAGAAGGAGGAAGAAAATTAGGATGGGAGGAAGAAGAACATAAATATTGTGGAAGGAGAAGAAAAGAGAAAGAGAGGGGGGAAACGCGAAAAAGCTTATTTGAATAAATTTACAGAAAACAGTGAAATGACGAGAAGGCGGACGACTCAGACAGAGAGAGAGAACGAAAGAGAGAAGGAGGGGCCGAGAGAGATTCCCTCTAACCCCTCTCTGTCTTCTCTTTCTGACAATGGTGCCAAATTTGGGCGCAGCGAGAACACAGAGAAATTGCCAAGTTTGTATAAACAACTAATAAACGCTTTCACCCAATCGATGAGGTTCGCGGTCGATGGGCGAAGGGGGCGTGGCCTGGCACCATGTTGCATAAAGCCCGACGAAGGGGTGAGAGAAATGGAGGAAGGTGGAAAAGGAGTAGAAGAGAAAGGGAGAAGGAATTCGTAATGAATTCAAACGAATTCGGTGAATCGTTGCACGAACCGGGTGTCGAAAGGGGCTCAAGTGGGGATCAGCGAATCGCTCAGTTGGCATTCGGTTCGTTCTGTTATCGACGATATTTTAATATCGTTTCCGAGGAACAAAGGAGAGAGAAAAGTGAAAAGTAAAAATTGGGGATTAGCGCCCTGTCACTGAGGCATTGACAGCTGGAAGCCTCGTTCTGTCGACTCGCTTCTTCTCACTCGTTCTCTTCTATTTTCTCTGTCTCTGTGTCCCATTTATTCACCTCCTCTTCTCTCACTCTCTGATCATGCAGCTTGACTTCGTTTATGTTCGGAGTCACGAAAACTGAGGGTTTTAAAAAGTAAAAGCCGGAAAAAGACTGACTTTGAAAGAGCGACAAAGAAGGAGTAAAAAATATAGAGAGAGGTAGGAAGAAAAAATCCCGGGTATATTCTTGAAGTGTGGCAATATTGATCACACAATTAGAAGGAGATAGGGAGAAGTGAAAAGTAGTAGTAGAAAAAATTGTTAGCCTCGCAGTTAGTCACAAGAGGAAGCGAGAAAGACTAATAAAAAGACAAAGAAATATTTAAAGAAACATACAAAGCAAAAGGCAAGACAATAAAAAAGCCCTATATAAAGAAATGAATCCAAAATAAAGAAAACTGGGATCGAGTTAAAAATAGAGTGTGGGACTAGACAAGAGACTAATAGAAAATATTAGGAAAACAGAATTCGCAAGAGATAAAATCATGAGTTCAGTAATATTATTCATAGATTTGTAGAATAAGGAAGAACAATTTAAAAAATAGGATGAATAAAATTGGATGAACTGAATCCATGGTACAGTTTCCATGTCTTCCTTAAAAGGCTTCCCATGTTCACCCTTCAAAAGTGCAACTGCCAACGGTTGAAGAGGGTTCTGGAGGCCATCAACAATCGCGAAACTCCTCGCCCACTTCTTAACCCTTCACCATTTTCTTAACTCTTCTCCCTTTTCTAAACCCTTCTCCATTTTCTCAACCTCTTTCCTCTCTCCACCCTCATTTGCAACCCACAGCTCTTAACCGACTCCCCATCTCATCATCAGCTAAGGGTCCCTCCTCTGGGGAGTTGGTAGACCACATATCCACGTGTCAATCTTTCTCGCGAAGAACCTGTCATCCGACCATCACCGTTCGACCCATGATGCTCCCGGTTGTTGTCCTTGGGGAGCTTCCATCTACTGGATCTGTAACTCAACTTGCTCTTTTCTCATCCTCTTCTCTCCTGCTCCTCTTCTCACCCTCGTCGTCACATGCTCCTCTGCTCTCCTTCCTCTTCGCTCTATCTTCTTTCCATCACTCCTGCTCTTCCTCCTTCGCAACTTATCATGCGTTTCCCAGTGGAAATTCAAAGCCATTAACACTGGATTTCCTCAAATCAACTCGAAATTTTGTTCCTTATCACTCAATCGTTTATATATGTATATATCTCTCTTTTCCATCTTTTCATTGATTCCTCTGCTCTCTCTCTTCTCTGTATAACACGGGTTACGTCGAAAGTGTTTGACTGAGTCTCAGATGTCGTTGTATTAGTCTGCTCCTGGATGTGAGCGCTAATGTTTCGACTAATCGTTCACTCATCCTTCGTCAATTTGCCTTTCATGCTCAGCCACTTTTTCTCTCCCACTCTCTGTTGGTGATCAGACAACATCGATGTCCTTGACAAGTGACGGTTGATGGCAAATTGAGCGAAGGGAATTTCTTATTTACCGGTCGTCCCCACAACAAGGACAACGGATCAAGGAGCGAAGCGAATCGGACGCGAACGAATCAAATGGAAGTGAATCGAAAAGGGAGCGAATTTGAAGGGGATCGAATCGAAAAGTGAGTTAAACAAAGAGGGAGTAAATGGAAAAGGGATTAATCGAAAGGGGAGTTAAACGAAACAGGGAGTAAAAGGAAAAACGGCAGTTTATCGAAAAGGGAGTGAGTGCAAAATGAGCTTGAATGGAAAAATGGGAAGTGTTTCGAAAATGGTACCGCATGAAATGAGGATATAGTTGAAAGGGCACAAAGAAATCACGATGAAGGAAAAATAAGACAATGGAAAATATGATAATCGAAAAGAGAATAATCAATGGGAGGAATTCAAAACGAGTTGAGAGGATTCGTTTAGATGGTCTCTAATGAAGAGGAACGAATCAAAAAAGACTAGAAAAAGCAGCGAATCAAAAAAGGGAGAGAATCGAATCGAAAAGAGAGAGAATCGAAAATATCCGAAATATCAGTTTGGCATAAGGATGAAGGACAAGGTTAGCGAAAAACGGAAATAGAAACTGACATTAAAAAGGATACCTTCAATGGCGAAAGATCATGTGGTTAAGAAAGAATGGTGAAGAGAAAAAATATCATAAATACAATAAATAAATTGCGGTGAAATGCACGTATTATTCTATGCCAACGGTAATTAAGGACGAATCATAAACGATTTGTAATGAAATGCGATAAAATCCCCTGAAATCCTTCGCAGACATAGAAACCACAATAATAAAAAAAAAAACACGACAGAAACACCAAACAAAGCAAAAAAAAATCAAAAACACAGATCAAACGAACAGAGGATGAAATGAGGTAGAAAAACTTTCCGAGAATGAACGAATGATAAATACCGTTATTAAGCCCCTTCGCTTTCTCTCTCTTTCTTTCTCTTTTTTCATACTCCCTCTCTCTCTCTCTGTATCTATAAACGCACGCAGACACATATAAGCGAAAGATTCCTCAACACGTTCGTCTTTGTGGAACTTGGGCTGGCAGCACGTATTTCGAAAATGATTTCGTGGATCTGTAAAAGCTGGTTACAACAAACAAAAATACACACACACACAAGACCACACACACACTCCCACTTATACCGGCAGATATTACCTCACTCCCTCACAAATTACCTCACTCACTCACACATTACCTCACTCTCTCACACGAACTCGCCCACTGACTCCCAGCGGATGAGGTTTAAAGGAGTGCGAGTGAGAGAGGTACAGATAGATAGAAACCGAGTGAGTGCAAAGTTTAAACGCCGATAACTATGCAATAGTTTTTCGCTCCCAGCTTCGCGTCGATTTCGTGTATCGTTCGGGGATTTTCCCGAAATAAACATCATTTCATCTCGTTCCTCTTGAATTTCGCTTGAATGATTCCGCTTCCCCTCACCCCGGCGACCACCTGAAGGGGTGGACGAGACCGAGGCGGGAGGTGGAAAGGGGTTCCTCGAAGTCACAGTGGGTCGAACATGCAAAAAAATATAGCTTGCGGAAGAAGATTTGACAGGTTCTTCAAGGAATCTTGGTTTTCAAACGAATCTCGGATTTCAAACGATTCTCGATTATTATCAAAAGCGATCGAGGGATTCAATGGAATTATCTAAGGAGGCCATAAATTCAATTTTCACCCGCCAAAGACAGAAGTATTCAAGTGAATTCCCTGGAAGATCTTTGAATTTTACCCCCCAAGGCCCACAAAATCATATCCGAGGTCTTCTAGGTTTTCATTTCGCTCCATGGTTCGAACCATGCCCACAAGATGAAGAAGAATAAGAAGACACCCTCTCGATAATGCTCTCGTCGTTACGCTCACGTATCGCTTCAGGAAATTTTTATTCTTATTTCTTTTATTCGAATTTGTTTTTCATTTTTTTTTCTTGCTCCTTTTTCGATCTCGCATGGTGCAGATTTCACTTACAAATTCCTTGAGAATTTATTCGCTACATGCACAAAAGTTCCTGCATTTTATTTCTCCCCAACGAAATGAAAGAAGAAGATCCTAGCTTAGACACGCACACATCGCCACCAATATACACACACAAACACACACACACACACACACACACGTTGAGAAAGAGGAGGAGATACAATCGAAATAAAGGTTTCGATTTGGTTCGCCATGTTTGCGGAAGGAAACCCATCAGAGTGTCAGACATTTACACTACGGCAGGTTCCGGCGAGCAGCTTCGGAAACTTCTCCAGCCTCCGTCTCTCGTTCCTCGTCCCTTCTCCCTTCTCCCCCGCTCTCGTCTTCTCCTTTGTCCTTCATCGCCCTCGTTCTCGCCCTTCGTGAGGATCCTCGTTGGCCTTGGCTCGTGCGGAATCCCAACGAAACCTCAAGATACTCATAAGATGTAATTTTCCTCGCCTTCTCCGGGGAGTTCAACTCGACTGAGGGGTTGGAAGGGGGTCGGAGGGGATTCAGGGCGTTTCGATCCCTCCCGGCTCGGTTCGTTTGCGGCGGCGGAAACTTCTTTTTAAGCAGTTCCGGCAGATTTCTTTGTTCGATTTCGCTCCCTGTTTCCTCTCCGCCATTCCGATTCATTCCATTCCTCTTTGTCTCCCATGTGGTAGGACTCTCTCTATCTTCCTTTCTGTGTCTTTCCTCCTCCTCTCTCTCTCTCTTTCTGTCTCTCCTGCTCCCTCTCTCTCATCGCCTTCCGGTCTCCATCGCTTCTTCTATCATGTTTATTCGTTTTTCGTTCGTTCATTCGTTCGTTTGCTACTGATGTGAATTTTATTTTGTTCTGCCTTCCACACATCGCCTTCTTCTTCCTCTTCGTTCTTGTCCTTGTCGACCTCGTTGTCCTGTCGGCTGGCGCATTTTGGGCTACTTAAAATATACCGTTATATTCCAATCACGTCTCCGGCTCCCCTGTTTCGGCTCGTGTCTTCCCATTATTGTCTGTCTGTCTCACTGTCTATCTGCCTGTTCTTGTCTCCCCCTCCCTCTTGCACATCATTCCATGTTTCCCTCCCCTCATTTTGTGGTTCTCCCCTCTCATTCGCACCCTCGGTACTGTCTGCTCGGCTGTCAGGATGTCTGTCTGTCTGTGTGTTTGTCTGCCTGTCAGTTTGAGTTTGGCTTTTGTTGTTCTTCCTCGACAATGCCTTGTGTTCTCTTCCTCTGACATCCTCTCTATATTCCTCTATCACCCCTCTCTTTCACTCTCTCTCCATCTGTCTCTGTTGCTATCTCGTTCTCAACACCGAAATGATTGTTTTCGGTGTAAATGTTGTGTCAAAGTTCACATACGACTCTCATTTATTTTCATATTATATGAAACAAATCTCCGGTTTCTGGCATCTTTATGACGGGCCCATGCACCCATCATCGCACTGTGGGCAGGCACACACACACGCCGCACAGTGGGACGAACTGACAACTCCTCGTCGTCACACAGAACTTGGAAAATAAAATAGTGGAATCCTTGGAGTGAAAATTAGATAAAGCAGCTTGTTTATTGGAGTGAAACTTCTGATTGGAATAACTTTCCTGAGTTTGTCAACGAATTTTTTGACTCCGTTTTGGCCCACTGTGCGAGTGTGTTCCTGACGCCAGCCACTTGAAGCCCTTTAAGCCACATTTATTTTATGCATTTTCGCTTTCACATGGAATGCTTTCGACTGAGAGCGAGTTTTGGGTTCTCGTTCTACTTCTCCTTCTTAAAAATTCTACTTCTCTTACTATTTTTTCTTTCTGATTTCGACTTCGGTTTCATTTTCGCTTTCGATTTCGACCTTCTCTACTTGTGTGTTATTTTATTTTTGTTTCCTCCTTTTAGTTTCCTTTTTTCCTTATTTTATTTTCCATATATTATTTTCCTTTTCTCATGTTCCATAATATTTTTCATTTTTTATTCCTTCCTCAAGGTTTGATAAAGTTCGAGATTTTCCCCTCTCGCCCCGCCTCCTTCGTCCTTTTGGTGATGATGCTGGCAGGACTATCGTTGGATTTTGTCCTTTGGAAGGCGAAAGTTTTGGCCGAACGTGCGGAAAACAATAAAAACCGTGATTGTTGTAGTTGTCAAAGATTTCCTCTGAGGTGAGCGAGAAGGAGGTGGGGATGGTTGGAACCGATCCTTGGTGCACTGGAAAAATAAACTAGTCCGAACACGTTTGACGCATTTTGTTGCCGAAAGTTTTTCGGGTTCCGGTTGCGGCTGCGGATCCGACGATGAGCTCCAGGCTTAGGACGGCACAAGGATTACGATGGAGAAGATGTCTTCGACCAGGGCAAGGTAGAGGGGGAAAGGGCATTGATGATGAGTTAACTTTCCCTGAGTCGGTTATGAAACTATTGTTGACTTTGATTTTGATTTTCGGCCCCTTTGTTTTTATTTATTTACACGATTCCATCTACTAGATTTCTCCTTGGAAGGCTCTGCTGAATTTTTGGGTGCGATTTTTTCTCGATATTCGGGTAAATAAAATTCTCCGGAACTAATGCAATTAGGCGGAGGGCTGCGTGACGCCATCTAGCGGCCGTCGGGCGAAGTTCGCCTCACGTGTGGCACGTTTAATTGACAAAAATTGCCAAACTTCCGGGCTGCGAGGGAAATGCATTTTAACTTTTGCAATTTGCCCTGTCTTCGCTCGCATGCGACATCTGGACGAATTCCCTCTATCTCTCTATATGTCTGTCTCTCTCCCGTCACTCTCCTTCTCTATCGCTCATCGTTTCTCACTCTTTCCCCCTGTCTCTCATTTGTCGTCTCCTTCCGCTGCATTCTTAATGACGAATTCAATTTAAGTTCCCGCAAACAAATTGCGCACACGAGTCACAAGTTCTTCCTCTCGCTCTCTCTCTCACACTCTCTCGTTCTCGTTGACTTTTTCCCGCCGCCATTGTTGGCCTGGCTGCAAGGATTCTCACGTGCTGTCATCAAATGTCATTTTTCAGGTCTCACGCAACTGACATTCGACGTCAATCGGCGACGATGACAAAAAATGAACGCAATTAAAACAACTTTTGACGAATCGTTTCGTGGGAACTTTTCTGTGATCGTCACTTTCATTCCCTCATTCCTTCTCTTTCTCATTCATTCTTATTCTTTCTCTGTCGCCTGTCGAGACAAGTGTCACGTCCATCAGAGCTTCGTGCATCAAGATAATCATTTCATTCTGAATCTGCTCCGGAAATGTCTTTATGGGTCAGGAAGTACTTAGGACAGGAGTCCTCCGAGTCCTTTGTACGATGAATCATTATGGAATTTAAATACAAAAGGTTCTTCAAAACATGTGGGATGTTCCTTTAAATCGCTATTTTATGGTAATGAAATTCTTTTGTGATATTTAATGGTTATTAAGTTTTATATTAAGTTAAGTTATTAAGTTTTTTTCCTGAAAGATTTTTCCATATAATTCCATGCAGATATTTAATTAAAATCGTAAAGATATCGAATATTAAAGTATTACAATCCCTTTTAACCCTTTTGGCTTATTATCACCCATGGATACCACAATTCCATATTATCCTTAACTACCTTTCTGTCCCGAACGCGGGCAGGAAGGCATCCAATGGAAATTGTACACGAAGGAAATTAAATTAAAAGCAAAAGTCACAGAAAAACTCTTTGTGGTAGAACAAACATTAATTCGATAAAAATAACACCAACAAGAAATACTCACATGAAATTACTTAATTGCTCGTATTCAAGCTTCTTAGAGAATCTGAAATGAGAACGAGAGAGAGAGAGAATAAATATGATGAAAAACGAAGCAACGTGATAAACATATTACATATATATTACAGAATTAAGAGGGATAAATTAAAAAGGAGAAAAAATTACCGCTATATATTGTATCCGCTGATATGAGAGAATAAATGAAACCCATTGGGAAATGGAAATTAAAAAGTGAAGGAGGAAAAAGTTATCATCAACGGCAACGATGATTGCAGTCGACGTGTAAAGTTGCTGAACAAAAACAAAAATAAAAACCAAAAGAACAATAAAAACAATAGCAACAGTAGCAAGAAATAAAATCAGTGCACAGAGGGCAGATGGCGTTGTGGCGAAGGGCGGAAGGGGCGCGGCAGAAAGGCTCAAAATGTGTGTAAATATTGTAATGAATGCTCTTTTAATGCGATTTCGTAGGCTTTATTAATTGAACCTGAATAAATTTGTACAATTGATAAGGTTCTGCTCTCTCGCACGCATATACAGAGAATCTCTCTCACACATATACTCTCTCACACACACAAAGAGAGACGCAGTAGTTACACTCACACACGTTCACTTATTATCGCACTGCGAGATATAAGCGAATATTTGTACAATAAATATTCTGTATGGAAATTGATAATCGAATTTGAGGACGAACGAGACAACGAATAATTGTGAGAGATTGTGTGAGAGAGTGTCTGTGAGCGTGTATGAATGTCAATGTGTTTCACAGGAAATACATGAAATTGATTTCCATATTTATTTAAAGCTCACATTTCCAGTGCAAATAAGGCTCATCATCTGTCAGTGTGGCAGAGGCCGGAGAGAAATCAAGATCGAGTTCGAAAGCAATGAAACGCTTTGGGGAGGATAGAGAGACAGAGACTTACACTTATTTATTTAACCCGAGATCAGAGATCAATGAAGAACATTTCATGAATATTCAATGGAAGATCAATACCACAGGCTAAAGGGACGTTTCCTTCGATGACTTCCTAAGTTCAAAATTCGGAGAAAATATAGGGAAACTACTTATTAATGATGATATAATAATCTCTTTTCATCCCACTGAGATTCTCTTCACCTCGATTAAACGAAACATGCGTTAAAAAACCAACAGTTCATTGACTTCTACATCCTTTTCCAAGCACGGATGTTTCTTATTTGCCAAATGATGCGTTAAAGGATCCGTTAAAAAGTTTAACCAAACCTGGCCGCAATTTATCACAACGAATTAATTTCTTCTTTTCGCATTTTTCGTCTCTTTTCTTCCGGTTCTCTTCCCCTCATCATCTCATTCTCCGTTGGCTTGCTCAATTATTTATTAACGGACGATAAATTTTGAGAAAATCAATAAAAGGACATGTATGCTGTCTCGCTCTTCCATTCTCTCGTGCTGCCGAAAGGATATCGTTTGCGTAAAGGAGGTAAAGAGAGATAGAGGGAGATAGAGAAAGTGACTGAGATGGACAGAGTGAGTTGTTGGCCTAGAAAAATAAGTCATCGATCAAAAGTTTTCGGAAAACATTTCAAAATGTTAATCCAAAGAAGGGGAAGAAGTGTGAGAGAGAGATAGAGAGTGAGGGAGCGAAAAAGATGGGACTGAACACATTCGCCTTCGAGAGATAAGAGTGCTTTCACCAAGAGCTTTATCCGAAATCCTTCATCCCTCTGGGGAGTGAACGAGTCCCAACTCTTTGGGAGCTTCTGTTTCTCCCCCAGCCTCTGGAACCTACTCTTACTTGTACTCTTTATCTATCTCTCTTCCTCCCACTCTCTCTTTCTCCCTTTCTCCTCTCTTTCGCCCCCGGTTGGTGGGTTCAACGAACCGTTACTAAATGGCCGCCCAAGTTGAGAGGTTCTCTCAGGATTCATCCGCCACCTGCACGCGACGGCTGCCGAGGCGCAGTTTTCCGTGCCCACTGTGGGAAAAGAAAAATCTTACCGCCTGTAAAAGACCTTCCCAAACCATCCTGCTAAGCCCTCTTTAGGTGGGAAGGTAACAAAAAAAATTCCCTTCCGGTGGGATGAAGTAGGGAAGAAATTCGGGATTCGTAAACATTTGTCGAAGCAGCGGTCGGAGCTGAGTTGTGGCCGGATTTTTCTCGGTATTCTTCATCGCTCTTTTTCGCTAGCTCTTCTACCTTTCCTTCCTTTTTTTTAGATGCCTTTTCTTCTTGTTTCAACTGATCAAATTTGCGAATTCCTTGTACTTATTTTTTTGTTGCCATTGTTTTTTTGTTGTTATTATTTGTTGCTATTTTTTTATTGCTATTTTTTTTTTGTTTTATTTTTTTTTTTTGCTTTTATTTTTCGGTTGCTTTTATTTTTTTGTTGCTTTAATTTTTTGTTGTTATCTTTTTTACAGATGTTTTTGTTATTGTAGGTTTAAATTCCTGTTAGTGAAGGAACATTTGCTCGGTCAGGTGAAAAAATTCAGTGGGCGGAAGAAATTCCTGCGTTGTGCGTTGGTTGGCAACGCATGTCATGTGATGAGATCTGGAGAGGGCAGAAGAGAAAGAAAAATAGGGAACCCCTGAGTGAATCCCGATAGTGGGTCGTGTCGGGCTCAAAACGACGTCGGAGCGCTTGCCCAACTTAAGGATTTAGTGAAGTTCACACAAGGAGGAGGGACGATCGGATCCCGGTTGACTGGGGTATGGTGAAAGGATTGAAATAGGTAGAATTGAAATAGGTAGGAAAGAGCAAAAAAGTTAAACTGAAAATTAGAGAACGGATTTAGAGAAAAACGATTGATGATGGATCGGTTCCATATGTCGTAATTGGGGATAAATCAAGAAGAGTCCAGAAGACTTCAGAATAGAGTGGAGGGCAATAAGAAGTTTGTCGGGGTTTCCAAAGTATTTTAGTGAGCTTGTCATTTACTCTGAGCGAGAATCGTCGGAAGTATTTATTTCCTTGATATATTATCTATTTTTTCTCTTTCTGTTGTTATTATCCGTTTTGTCTTCTGCTTTGTGAAATAAAAATGAAATGAAATTCATTCAAATTTAATTTTCGTCCAACTTTGCGAAAATTTATTTTAAATTATTCAAGCCCGAATTTTGGTCCATCTGTCAACGACGATGGACGGACTGGACTGGACTGTCGCCTTCCTTATCTGTCGCCATTTTGTGCGGCCATGTTGCGCTGAGCTTCGCCCGCCTGCCGCTCGATGGCGTCCGGTTGTGGTCGAGACTCGAGACTCAACTCAAACTGGAGTCGACTGCTTAGCATAAATTTATAGTCATCTGTCGGTGGTGTCGTCGTCGTTGTTGTTGTTTTTGTTGTTATTATTGTACTTGTTGTTGTTGTGATTTCTGGACATAATCCGCTTGAGTTGTTGGTTTTTGCTTAGTGAAGTTGTGGTCACCATTTTTGTTGCAGTTGAAGTTGTTTTTGCTGTTATTTTGTGTATTGTTGTTTTTGCTGTTATTTTTGTTGGTGTTGTTTCTGTTGTTGTTGTTGTTGTTTTTGTCTCTGTGATATCGCTAAAGAGTTGCCATCCATCATGGCCGAGACAGCGAGTGGCCAACGAATCCTCCGACCGGAGTCAGAGTGAAAAAGACAGGGAGAGCGAGCGAAAAATGTACAAAGATAGAGAGAGCAACAAAGATGGAAAGATAGAAAGAGCGAAAAATATAGAAAAAGCGAAAAAGATAGAAAGAGGACGAAGAAGAAGGATGTCAGTGGGTTTTTAGGTAGCATCGGATCCAGGAGAGATCGAGGCAAGGTGAGGGAGACGATGTCTCTCTGATTGGCAGCTGTTGGTTATCGTTGAAGCTGCAGCTGACCTTATGGCGCCGTGACGAACAACTTCCGGCTTGGGAGAGACTGAGCCTCGAGAATTGACCGTGATCTTGCAAAAAGAGCTATAAAAGAAGATATAGTGAAGATGTTGACGATCGACTAAGAGGTGGAATTAAAGTTAATTCGCCGGAAATTATTTTTCTGAAAACTTCCATCATTCGATTTTATCAGAAAATTCAGCCGGAAGCCATTCGAAGCCGACAAGTCCTTCACGATCGATTGATCTTTTTCACCTATTATCACCTTTTCTCCTTTCTTTCGGCATTTTTTCTTTCACGTTTTCTTTATTTCACGATTTATTTCTTTCATCATTTCAGGCTTTAAGTTTTCATTCTTCATTCATTGATTTTCTTTCTCGCTCTCTCTCTCTCTCTCTCTTTCTTGCTCGCCTTTGTCCATCCGTCTTGTGTTCGTTTTCCCTATGGCCGCAAGAGTGTAATTAAATAAAGAGGAAACACTTGAAGCCTCGCAGAGGCTGCCGTAGAAAATGTTATCGACAGGATGCTGTGGCAACAACAACAACTACAATAACAACAATATCTTAAATAACAAGCGAAACAACAGCAGAAGCAACAACAATTACAACAATTAATCCTGCCATTAAACTCCTCACTTTACTTCTCATTACCTTCTCTTTCTCTTTCATTCATCGATTGGTCTTTCTAAGCACAATGGAGAAGGATTGAGAGAGATGGAAAGGGATTGCGAGAGATGGAGAGAAATTCAGGAGAGAAGGAGGGGGATGGCAAGCGAAGGAGAAGGATGGCAAGAGAAGGAGGGAGATGGCGAGAGAAGGGGAGGAATTCCGAAGAATAGGGATTGTGAGGATTGTATATCGATGTAAAACGAAACTAATTACAGAGCAAAGCCGAGCAGAACGTGGTGAAGCATAATAGATGCACCGACAACAACAATAACAACTACAAGAGCAACATCTAGAAGAGCAACAAGAGCTACAAAAGCAACATGAGTTACAATAGCAACAAAAGCTACAGAAGAACAACAACATCAACAACAGATGCAGTGAGTTGCAATTACAACAAAATCAAAAGCACCAACTATTACAAACTGCAACAACAAGAAATCGACTGAGAGAAGAAGAAGAGCAACAACAACGATGACGTCGACGTCGACGTGTACGTGAGCTAAGGAAGCAACAACAAAGTAACAATCACGTGTAAATGTTATCGCGGATGAGGCAACAATTATAGCAAAAACAAAAGGGAACAGAAACAACAACAATAACAAGAACAGAAACAACAACAATAACAACAAGAACAGTAACAGAAAGAGCACAAGAAACAAAAACAAAACCAACAATAAATATAATAACAATAGCATGAGCCAAAGCAGCAAAAGTCACAACGAGAACAAAAGAAACATCATCGGAAATAATAACAACAGCAATAGAATTGCCAATAATAGCAACAACAACAACAAAAAAGAACAATAAGCAACAACATACAGACTAACGACATAAAAGATCAGCAACAGAACAATTCCACCAACAATAATAATATCGATAATAACAACAAGAAGAAAAACAAAACAGTTGGCTAGTGGAAGCTCAATGAAAACGTTTAAATTGGATGAAAGCGGAAACGGAAACGGGAAAATCAAATTAAATGAAATGGAATGAATCGAAATACACACATACACACAGTCAATCACCTTCCTTCGATTCAAACGATTACGCGGATATCTAATATATCTTTTGTGTGTGTGTGTGTGTGTGTGTGTGTGTGTGTGTGTGTGTGTGTGTGTTGTGTCTATCTCTCTCTCGCTTTCTCTATCGCAAAATATGAAACTTTTAAGCTTCGTAGAATTTCGCAGTTTTCGCGATCTTTCGATTTCAAGATTTCAGTTTTTTGTATTCTAATTCTTAAAGAAATTCTTTAAGCCAAATTAATTTAATTCCTTTAAATGGAAATTTAATTTAATATCGGAATATTTATATTTATTTAATTTTTTTAAATTAAAAATAAATTAAATATAATATATGAAAAATAAATTAATATATTTGATTTTTATTATTCCTCAAGCAAAATCAAAAAACACAAAAATAGCAAAAAATTTTAAATTGGACTATTCTGAATTTTGCTTTGTGTTGGTCTCAGTTTTCAATCAGCGAAAATCAAGCCGCCGTTGTCCTGTTCACTCTCTCTTTCTTTCTCTCTCTCTTTCTGTTGTCCTTTTGCTCCCGCTGGTGGCGCCGTGTTGCCACCTCATTGAAATATCGCATCAAAGTTGACCTGATTTCCGCGCTCCATTGTGAACTCACACCGAAAACAATCACCGTTCGACCGAGCGACCGCCCGAGGTGGATTCACGTTACATGCCGAGCGATAAAAATAATTCGCTCGTAAGTCTTCGCTCGAGATTCATGTTCAACATTCGTGCTTCCAATCGCTCTCTCTCTCTCTGTCTCTCTTTCCCTCACTCTATCTCTCGCATTCACTCTCCTCTCCTCCCCTTCATCTGCTGCACTTAATTTCCTCTTCCTCTCTCTCGCTCTCTCCTCTTTCTCCGTCGCTCTCATCTCATCCCATCCCAGACCTTCACCTTTCCACTCGAGCTCCATTTCGAGTGAATATAAATTTCATGATGTTCTCCTCATTGCTGATTGTTGTTGTAAGTGTCTAAAATATCAGCCAGAAGTCGATGCTGAAAGAAGGGAGGAGAGGAAGGGATGCTGATTGTTGTGTTGTTGGTGTAATGCAACGATCGCGTCCAGCGAGAAATTTCAATTCGAAATGCATGAAATTGAACGCAAACGAAACAACGGACGGGATCCATCGGTCAGGTGGAGAGGGGGAAGACGGGACTTCCAACGTCATGATGGAGAGAAAGAGCGTGGAGAAGGGACGTTGAGGTGGCGTGAGGTCGGAGGGGGTGATTGGTAGATAGGCGCCCGGTTGCCAGGAACCAATCGCACGTGAACTCCTGACATTGGAATCCCATTGTAGCGGATGACCGAGGCCCAGCTCAAAATACAGACAGTGAAAGAGTGAAGTGATGAGAAAGAGTGAGAGGAAGTGAAGGGATCAAGTTGTAGAGAAAGAGCGAGAGTGAGAGTAATAATTGAATGACGAGTCCAGAGGAGCTCGAAGTGAACCTTGAACCAAATCGATTGATAGG
This sequence comes from Coelopa frigida, assembly GCA_017309665.1. Taxonomy (NCBI): domain Eukaryota; kingdom Metazoa; phylum Arthropoda; class Insecta; order Diptera; family Coelopidae; genus Coelopa; species Coelopa frigida. Next base: position 23,573,199 of record CM029562.1, read on the forward strand.
ATGAAAATGAATGGATTTCACATGCTCTGATTTTTCACCATATTTTCGAATTCAAGAACTGAAGCCATTGGAAATTTAGGTCTTGAGAGGTCGCAGATGTCTGAAGTTAACCAGAATTTTCCAGTTGACCTCATTCGTAAGGAAGAAAGAAGCAATTGATTCACATTTCAAAGATGTTGAAAGTGTGGAGTGAAATAGAAAAAGGTGAGAGGAGACATTTTTTTTCCCGAAATACCTCCAATTAAACTCTCTTTCCTATGCTCTCTTTCCCTTCCCTCTCTTTCTCAAACAATTATCCTCTAGAGTTCTTATTGAACGCAGCCCAGGCGGAATCAGTGAACACGCCCATCATTCATCCGTCCTAAGCTGCATCCGGTTTCGTGCAGGTGGTCGGTCCTCAAAGGCGGCCTCAATGGAAACACATGCTCTTCGCTCTTTCTTCTCTCGCTCTCTCGACCTCTCTCTTGAATGTGAGAATGAGATCGAGGAGGCTTCTTTCTGGCCCGTGAAAACATCAAAAGGCTTCGGTTTGCAGGACCCGTGAAATTTCCATTTAATACACGATTCCTTTTGATGAATTCTCCGCACTTTATTTCTGTCTGCATCTCTTTCCTTCTCTCTCTCTCTCTCTCTTATGGCCTCTTTTGCTTACTCCCTCCCACTTTTGATGATTCTTATTCCTTCCCACTTTTACTCATTCCCATTCGCTTCGGTCCTTTGAAATTGTCTGTTTCTGGTTTGAAGGACCTCGTGTTATGGTGATGCGAAAACGGATTCAAATGAAGGCATTTTCAATGAAACTTCGTCCTTTGGAATCCTTTTCCGTGACGTTCGAATGAATGGACAGATAGACAGATGCCTGGACAGACGAACGATTTCTGCGCAATTCGCCTTCCGACCAACCTCCGCCCCTTTATTGCTTCGAGGACACACAGAATTCAACTGAGTGGAAGTACAGGAACAGAAATAAGGAGAACAATAATAATAACAATAAGAACAACAACAGAAATAAAATCAACAGCTACAACAACAATGACATTAACAATAACAACAGTAACAACAATATCCATAAGCTTTAAAATAAAATCAAAGGCAAAATCATCATCATCTCATCATCGAATTATAAATTTTGTCGTCCCTCGAGTGAAATTCTCGCGAAACAAAAAGCGGAAGTGAGAATGAGAGTGACAGAGACGGAAGGGTGGAGGTAGTAAGAGTGAGGGAGAAGGGCTTCTAGTCACTCAATTTTGGCGGATCGGGCTCAAACGATGGAAGGACAACGGGTTGAGAAAATAATTCACAACAGAGGACCGAAGGGACGGAGGAAGCAAGAAATCGTTCTTCTCCGAATTCTGACATTGATTGTTGGAGGAGGGTTGGAGGAGGAAGATGAGTGATTGTGAATGGATCCGTGGTGGGAGTCGATGAATGGGAAATGAGATGGAATCAAAAACCAGCTGTACCCATGATGATCGTGAAGACAGAATAGCCGTTGAAACTTTCAATTCTATTTAAATTTTCTCCTAATGCGATCATGGTTTATGAAAAGATAAATACAAAAAAATCTGTCAAAACTCTCAATAATAGTCTGTCCCGCATCATATGAATCGATAAACTTCAGTTCACGAAACCGAAAGATTTTAGAATCATTTAAAACTATCCCAAAATATTAAACTAATTTTGTAACCTTGGAAATTATAACCTCTCACTTTATCTCCATATACCTCCCTTCCTCCCTCTCTCTCTCCCCCATTACAATTCGTTCGCGAACTCGGAACACTCAAATGCACAGCATGTGGCAACGCTGTCGGCCAAATGCCGAAATGGGAAAAGCCTGGCCGAGCGTGAAATTCACTGTAGCTCTGTCTGTCCATCCCGCTAGCTGTCCGCCTGTCCGATCATCTGTCTATCTGTCTGTTGGTCTATCTGTTTGAATGTCTGTGCCTGGTTATTCGGTTGCTTGACCTTTTGATTTGATTGTTGTTGTTATTGTAGTGCTATATTTCGGCCGAAAGGACATCAGAAATATTATGAATAACGAATGAGTCGAAACGTCGAATGGACAAGCAAAGAGCGAAAATAAAAGGAGAACAATAACAGAGACAACAACAACACAGAGACAATAATAACAAAGGGAACAACAAACAACAAAGATAACAAGAACAACAAAACAATAAATGACCAGACAAACAAAACAAATGGATTTTCGCATCAAATCAACAAAAGCTGTCGATTGTCAACACTTTTATTGGTGTTCCAGTTGTTGTAATAACTGTTGTTGTTGTTGTTGTAAAAAGTGTTGTTATTTTTGTAACGAATTTTGTTGGTGTTGTTACACAATTTGTTATATTTGTAACAAGAGATTTTTGTTGTAATTGACCCATTCGTTCTTCTCATTGATGTCTCACATCATTGTTGTTGTTAGTGTTGTAGTGGTTGTTATTGTTGTTGTTAGTAGTTGTTATTGTTGTTGTTATTGTTTTCAGTGTTGTTGTTATTATAGTTGTTGTCGTTATCGTTGGGACGATTGGTGAACGCTTCGCCTGTCAAACGTTTCCTTTTGACTGGCCACCATTTTGTTCCAAATATTGTTGTTGCTTTGAGATTCTATATTTCTTTTCTGTTTTCTCCATCACTAAAATATTCAAGGCTAACAAAAGTTTGGCAGATGGGGAAGAAGGTGACGAGTTTGTCAAGTGGAAATGAAATATTTTCACCCATTGTACACCGGAAGTGCCGCCATTTGCTTTATTTATATTTCAATAGATCGGAAGGCATTTTTTTTCTTCTCACTTTCACACGTTTGTGAATGAATGAATGAATCCTTGAGCCGGAGTGTGAAAATCTTTGTGTTAATGTGATGTGTTTTCAACACCTTCGAGAATCGGGGAAATTAATCAATTTCGACAGGTCTGGGTGCGGGGTTCGAATGATTCACCTTTTTTTGTAAAAAGGAAACGAAAATTGGAGGTCAGTCGAGGATTTTCCGCCCTCCCGTGGGTTGTTCCGCTGGGGTTGCCTCACGTGTTCTCATTAACATTTCCCCTCGAGTCGGTTGGCAACACTCGGCAATCAATTCGTCTCTCTCTCTCTTCCTCTCTCTCCCTCTTTCGATCCCTCAATGGCCGCAGAATTTCGTGCTTAATTTTCTAAAATGTCAGACACACTCACACACATACAGCAATGCACTATGACACACACACATGCACATAGCCATATGTGAATTGACATGGAATTTCTGCGAAATACAAATGTTTTCGCTGTTTTGCATTCAATTTTCAAATTGTTGCTATTGCAACAATAATAACAACAACAATTCAAACTACAAGAAGAAAAAAAAGAAGCAGCAGCCACCGAGAAGCATGCATGAGGTATTTTATTTTATTGTTGTTGTAATTGTTGTTGTAATGGTTGTTACCCTCGTTTGCAATAATGTCGTTGGCAACACTGCTCGTCATGGGGGCCAAAATGCCAAGGATGTGTGTTTAGAGCAATTGTGAGTTAAATAAATAATTGCAACAATAACAACAATTACAATAACAACATTTGCAACAACTATTTAAAATGGGAATTACAACAAAATTTAACACAACACAAAATAGAACAACAACAACAGAAACATCGTTTATACTCAAAAGTCAAATCGAACAGAACCAAAATAGTGAGAAGAGGGAACGAGAGTGAAAGAGAATGAAAGAGAAGTAGGGAGAGAACGAGAGAGAAGGAGGGAGAGAACGAGAGAGAAGGAGAGCGAGGACGACAGAGAGGAAGAGAGAGAGAGAGAAATCACTCTGAAATCGCTCGCTCACATGTGAACGGAACGATTTCTCAAATTTCCAATTTCCATCCACCACATCCACAACCGAAGTCACCCACTTTTCACCCACCGCAACGAACCGGAAGCCGCACACCTGTCCTCCCTCTCTCTCACTCTTTCTCTGCCCCTCTCTCTCTCTCCCCTCTATCTCTCGCCCTCTCTTCACGTCTCTGTCCCACATCGAAATGTGCCCACGTTAGCACGCTGCGAAGCGAACGACACGAGATCACGACGACGGCGACAGTTGGCGTCATCGGGGGCGTGTAGGTGGGTCCGTGAAAGAGGCGTGGCGAGGGGGTTCGCTGTGAAATTTTCCAAATTAGAATTTCGAAAAAAAAGAGCGCTGCTGTTGCTGGTGATTCTTCCATTGCATTGCCTCCGATTGAGGGGATGGTGAGGAATGGATGAATGGTGAGAGAAGGTTGGTGAGGGGATGAGAGTCATGAAATCAAAGGGGTGGGGCATCGAAGGGGGTGGCGGATCGGTCGCAGTCCTCGTGGGTTGCGACTGAAGTCGTCCGCGAATGACGAAGGAGTTGCATTCGTCGTTATTGACTCCGAGGATCCGGGGAACCAACGGAAGCCACGATGCAGGTGCCACCGTTCGGAATGAAATTTCCCCAAACGAGAAAAATTGTCGAATATTTTCGTTTACCATAAAATATTGTGAAAATATTAAATTTACCAACGAATACAGAAGTGAAGGGATATTTTTGAATTCATGGAAAAATCACTTCTAATGTTAATATATCGCATGATTGGGATAAAGTCAAAGGGAAATATTTTCCAAGAAAAATATAATATTGGTTAGGAAATTTGTATTATCTGTGGGAATTTGATAGCGTGCAAATATAGAAGTAGCAACTTTGAGATCTAAACATAGAAATAAGTTGGAAAAAAATAAATTATATCATTATAATATGAATAATTTAATCCAAAAAAGTTGTATTGAATATTAAATTCAATTGGTTTTACTTGTAGAGATTGAATTTTTGATTTTCGATCATTATTTTTTCATCATTATTTTATCATCATTGTTTTTTCATCATTTATATCAACATAAATTTATTTAATAAATTGAAAAACATAGTGTTAAAATTTAAAATTTTTGAAACAATAATAAAAAGATAAAAACCCATCGCTCTACGATGTTTTTCGGTCGCGTGTAAATCGCTCGCTTTTCCTCGTTTCTCTTGCCAAATGTTTGCCAATTGCAGCTAGCACATGACAGCGCGTTGCCAACGACACGAAATTCGGTAAAGAAAGGAATCTTTTTTATGAGTTTTGTTATTATTGTATATGTTGTTGTGATTATTGTTGTTATTGTAGTTGTTATTGTCGTTATTATTTTCTTGTTGTTGATATTTTTATGTTAGTTATTGTTGTTGTTACTACAGATGTTGTTGTCATTGTGTGATTTTTGCGATTTTCGTGAATTCTGTGAATTTTACAAACAATTTGTGAGATTTGTATCGCGAATTTCTCTCCTCCAGTTGCTCTCGAATTGTATCTTTGTGTGTGTGTGTATTTGTTGGAAGCAACAATTTGGCAATTGTTCAAAATGGCGTCTCACAACAGCAGTTGAGAAGAAGAAGCAGGAGCAGCAGTTGAAGAAGGAGACGAAGCAGAAGCAGCAGTTGAAGAAGGAGAGGAAGCAGAAGCATCAGACATACACGCCAAATTGTTTCTTATGCAAATGTCTGAAACTCTTCCACTCGAAGTTATTGCGCTTCGCCTTCTGGACGCTGGAACCCTTTGGCTAAAGCCCGAACCCCTTTCTATCTCACTCCTCTCCCCCTCTCTCTCTCTCTCTCTCTCTCTCTCTTCCATCCTTCCACCCCTTTGAGCTGTCCATATGCAATCGTATGCAAATACCAGAGCAGGGTGGGGTGGGATTCGAGAGGAGATGAAGAGATTGGATTTAATTAAATTGGATTTGCAAATCGCTAGGATTGCATCAAGAGTTGCTTCGCTGATCCTTCGTGACCCATTCTCAACTTCAACGCCGACCTTCGTCCTTTGGTCCGCCTCGGCGAAATTCTCCGTTCAGAAATTGAATTCCACCACGTTGATTATTCTCCATACCATGTTGAATATTCACCATACCGCGTTGAATATTCACCATACCACACCACGATGGCGCCAAGTTGTGTTTCGAGCCGAGCCTCGCTTCGCCTCGAGGAAAACCGACCGCAACCAACACGATTCGGTGCTGCCCCCTTGCGGTCAATGTGAAAACACGGTCGGAAATCATTCTCGACACCAGAAAATACAAAAAATAAATATAAAACAGAAACAACAACTACAACAATGGATGACCACGCGCCGGCTTCGATGGAACCGCTGACCGTCTTTTGGTTCTCGTGGTCATTGCTGTCGTTGTTTATTGTTGTTGTCAATAATGTTTGTTGTTGTTGTCAATGGTTTTTAATGTTGTTCCACTTTAAAGCGATTATCGTTGATCGCAACAACAACAACGCAAGAAACAACAATCGCAGACATCTCCGAAAGCTTCGAAAAGCCGTCGTGAGTCGTTGATTTTGTTTTTGGCCATGCTTTTTTTTTGGCAACATCACGTTGGAGAAAAAAATTCTCTTTGGCCGTCGACCGGGTCCAGGTGACCCACATTGAGTAGACTTCTGTCTCCCTCGCTCTCTCTCTCACACTTTTTCTCTCTTCCTCACTTATTGTCGTCGTTGGCAGTCTTCGTCTGGTTGATAACGTATTTAATCGTTTGATTTGGCAAAAGCAACAACAATAAGTACAACAAGAACACCCAACACAACAACAGAAACAAGTACAAAAATAAAAACAAACATCACTACAGCAACTTCATCACCCGATGACCGAAAAATCGAACTCGTCTGGCCAGAATCACCTTCATTTATCGCCTGCTTTATCTGTTTTTATTTGTTTTTTTTTTAATTTTATTTTTCTCGTCTGCGTTTGCTTTTCTCACCTGACCTCACTACACCTTCCCCTCACAACAACATCTCACCACGTGCCTCGTGTCGTCGTCTTGTCTCCATTTCTCGGTCATTTAAGAAGCCTGTCGGATCAATAGTTCGATGAGTTGGTGGAGAGATTGGAGTGAGATGGGCGAGAGAGACGGGTGAAAGAGAATCAGTTGTGTGAGATGGGGAGAGGTGAGAGAGGGAGAGCAATGTAATAAGTGAGAGAGAGGGGAAAGGAGAGATCAGGGGGCTCCCCATGGTTAATGGATGACGAATCGAAGAAATCGCATTTCGTTTTGTCGTATTTTCATTTTTCATATTTAATTTTTCATGTCCATAGAATCGCAAGACTTTTGTCTATTAATGTCTGGTCTAGACACGTCTGTCTTTGTCGCTCTCTCTTCATCTCTTTCCATCCCTCTATCTAACCTCCTCTGTCTCTTCCACCTATTGTACGTATTTCACAGACATCGCCGACATAGCGGACAATCGGAAGAAGTCTGTCTCTTTATCGCCACGCGATACCGTGGTGAATTCGCAATGGTGCGAAAGTGTCACACGATTCGCGATTTAATTGCCATTAAATGGTAGAAAATAATAACAACAATAAAGAGGACAAAATACAAGAAAAAAAGAACAAAAACTCCAAAATTGTCGTGCATTTACCCCAACAACAAAAGCAACATCAACAATGGCAGCAACAACAATAGCATTGACAACTATCTAGACATCCATCGGCGACAATTGTCGGTAGCGAAATTGCCAAAAGTAGTTGTTGTCAAACAAGAAGACGAAGAAGAACACAAGGTAGTCAAATCGTGTCAAAACGTGATTCGCATTCAAAGCGAAGCCGCCGAAGACGACGGCGACGTCTTCGGTTTCTCGTCTCCACCACGGCTGAGGCGAATCGAACACAACACGATATCGTGTTGAGTTCTCAATCCATGGAATTTCGGCTCAAACCAGAACGAAACGAAATCAAATTCACATCGATGGCACGCATTCGAACGAAACTAGACCGTTACAAGTATTTATGCTATGTCCACAGTTCACAAGAAGCCCCACCACGCCCCACCATCGCCCCATCATCGGATTTGAAATGTAAATTTATTCCATTTCAGATGTGAGGCGAAGACGATGCGACGATGCAGAGACATGCCTCGGACTCCTCTTGTTCCGGGTCGGGTGTCGATATCTCCATGGTATAGCTTTCTTCTTCCCTACCACAATCACTCCTTCTCTCTCTCCCTCCCGCCCTTTCTCTCTCTCTACCTCCCTCCCTCTTACCATTGTGGCATCTGTCTTTCTCACGGTTCTGGTTCTGGTTCTGTCGTTCGCCGAGAAGGAGAGTGAGAGCGGGAGCAATGAAGAATGAGAGATGTGGGTCAGCATACTAAAGTATATTTATGAACTTTATTAATTATCGTGGATTGTGTCATAAATTCTTGAATCTATTTGATTCTCCCCCTTTCACTTCTCGACCATCTTCCCCACCCTCGAACTTCGCTGGGGGTTTGGTTATTTCAAACGAAATCATTTTAAATGGAAATCGTTCTGCGACAAATTAATTAGCATCTACCATCGACCGTGGCCAGATGGCGGAAGTGCACGATAGATGGATGGATGGACTGTCGGTATTGAGAAAGTTTCCTCTCGATAGTCCAAATAATAATGGTCCACTGAGCTAAGGAGAAGTGTTTCATCGACATCGTGTTAGTTGCAGGTCGAGAAAAAGTCCATTAAATACTTGGTCAAGTTCATTGGACTCATTGATGTCCAGAAGTCCAGAAGGAAAGTGCGAAGAGCAGGAAAGACACCGAGAGGGAGACAGGGAGAGTAGATCGTGATATTGGGGTTTCGCTAATCGTGTCGGCGTCGGTGTCGGTTGGAAAGTTCCCAGCGCTACTTGGATTACACTCGGAATGATTAATTTTCTTCTCTTCGTCTGGATCGTGGTCGAAACGGCGACCGCAGTGAAAGCCTGGCATTTTGACAAATTAAGGTTACAAGTGCTTCGCGTTAATGGAACCTGCGACCTGAGGCTTCTGCTTCGACTCAGTTTGACTCACTTTTGGTGGTGCATTGTTATCGACTGTGGGAAGAGGATTCGGAATTGCCGGCCATGAGATTGATGGGCAACCTTATTCCCAAGTACTTAATACAACTAAGTTCATGTTATATCTCAAATCTCGGCTGTCTATTTATCGGAGATTACCATAATTTAGAGAAGTAATTTTGAGAATATCTCGGACACGTTGTCAAAACTCTGATTAAAATCACAAATTCTTGTTGAATTTCTCTGGTAATAAAACACATTACTTGACATGGTTTTTTTGTATAATAAAAATTCAAATTCAAAGGTTTATTATTTGCTATTTTTAGGGTACCGAATTTCTCCCGAACCAAAGAGCCAAAAAGTTTCAGCGAGCTTCGCTTGGAATTTCTAATGCGATTCCGGCGAATTTCTAAGAAGAGAATTCGCTCGTTTCGATTTGGCACGAGCGTCAAATTGTGAAGACGAAGACACCATCCATCCATCCATATCCATGTCATTGATACCGATCCCAATATAGAATTCTATTGGGATTTCGGTCTGACGTCGCTCTGTTTACCCTGGTTTCGAAACCTACTGCCGGATAATTAAATTATTTTCCATAGAATCGGCACTTGTCGGTTGGTGGATCGGGAGCTGCCGTCCTGACCCCGTGCTCAGAGACAACTAAATCGCGAACAATTACAGCAACAACAAACGATTATTATAACAACAATTATAATAATAACAACAAGAGCAATCACAACAACAATGAAAAGTCGAGAACAATTGAAAGCGGTTTCAGTGTCAGTGGGTTCGCAAGCATGACGAGGCGAAAGAACCAGAAAATCTGGCAGCATCACCAATAACAAATTGACATGATTCTCAGAGAAGAAGATGATGATGACGACAAAGAAGAAGAAGAGCCGGCGAAGAAAAGGAAGATCATGCGAAGAAGAGGAAGACCAGGAAGAAGTGTGCCTTCGAAGAATGAAACCGATTGAAGTGAAACGAAAGCAAATCGGACACGAAAACCACTTAAATATTAAAATCGTAAAAATAAATAAACAAATGGAATTTTATTTATTTTTAATTTTTTTTCCTTTGGTAATAGTGATGGTATTTGGTCGTGTAATCTTCTTATGGGGAGATCGTCGACATGCCCTCCACGACAACAAGAATAAGAACAACAACAAAAAACCACAATAATAAGTACAAAACAAATAATTAAACCACAAGTGGTCTGATGCTGACTTTCATCCCGTGGTTGAACTTTCATTTTCTGCCAACCACTTGACATGCCAAGCGAGGCTCTTCTTCTGGACTCCTTCTTCTTCTCCTCCTCCTTCTCCTTCTCCTTCTTCATCTCCTTCTTGGTTTCTTGCTCTTCCGCGAAGAGTTCTTCAATTGCACTGAAGCCCCGAGGGTGAGTTTCAAAGGCTTTCAAAAGTGATTTTCTGGCCCTCGAAGTCGAATTGTTTTCGGCTCGTGTCACGACAATCGAGCGTGGAGAAGAGCACATCTTCATTAAATAGAAGAAGAAAGTGAAAGAGGGCGAGAAAGAGAAAGATAGAGAGACGGACATTTGCAGAAAACGATCGCTATTACAATGGACCTGAGGAGAAAGTTTAAATTGAACTCTGATTAAATTAAAGGTTTCGCTGCAAACATTTAACGAGGGCAACAAATTGAACCTCAAGGCAAGGTATTTTGTAAAATAATCCATCTGAAGTCACAGAAATCTTGTAATAAATCCGGTGCAAGGTCATCGTATTCTCACACCTCAGATTACAAGTCCTCACCTCGGTCACCCAAGCCGATAAACTTCGACCTCAGGGAAAAACTCTTTGTAATCCGTCTGTGGTTGATGGATTTCAATAAAACGCCATTTAATGGTCGTTAACTTCGGCCCAATTTCCCCATGCAACTCCCACCATACAATGGAAATACAAAAACAACAAGAAAAATAACTACAAAAACAACTACAGTATCAACAACAAAATAAACTACATCAAATGACCTACAACTTAATTTTCTTTACTCAAACGACCTTCAACTTTGTCTCAAATGTTGCGTTTCATCACAATGCAACAACAACTTAATAAGTATTGATGTAGTTTTTACAATTGCTATCGGATATTGTAGTTGTTGTTGTCATTCTTGTTGTTGTCACACTATTTCAATAGGCCTAAAGACTTGCATTAATCGGCCCAAGTCAAAGTCGTAATTTTAAAGAAGAGACAAACAAAAAAATAAACGTTGTCATAAAAGCCCATAACGTGAGGCGTTCGACCTTACGAAAGCCGGTTGTCGTCGGATAGTTGTTGTTGTTATTGTCGTTACGCCGCTGTGAGTTACGGGCTCACGAACGCGAAGTCGGCATCCGCGGATCCCATGCGATCACAGATTAACGACCTCTTTAATTAGACAACTTGGGCCCCGAAGTCTGTGATAGGCAGGGGGGCGTAGGCTGAGATTTTCAGAAAAGTTTCAAACTGAGTTATTTTTTTTTTAGAAAAGTTTCAACCTGTGGTCATTTTTTGGAAACAGAGAGGTGAGTTTCCATTTTTGTTTTGTTTTGATTTTTGGGTTTTTAGAAATTTTTCACTTTGTTGAATAAAATTAAATTTCGCCTTAGTCATAAATTATGACGTGTTCACCTTGCATAATTTATCATTAAAACTTTTCTAATGAAAACCATTTCACAGCCTCCCGTTTTCTCTTCATCGTCTTTGTATCTTCTCTCCCTGGGTCATCTTTTCCGGAGAGAAGAAGCCGTCAGCCTCTCCATTGTCTCCGTCTCTTTCTCTGTCTCTCGTCTTTTTCTATTTCGTCCACCTGGCTCTTGTTCTCCTGTTCCTCTTCCTTTCATCCATCTTCCCATGCCTTTCGTTCATTTTCACGTGCCTTCCGTCCATCTTCCCGTAGCTCCTTCGGTCGACCCCAGGGTCCGATTTCCGCCATCAACACTTCGACCTGGCCATCCTTCTTCCTCAATGGCCCAGAGTCCCAAGCGGTCCCCGTCCCCGCCTCCTTTAGAATGTTTCACCTTTCCAACTACACCCCCATTGTCCCCTTGCCTTCTTTAGCGAACTCTCACTTTCGTCTTTAGAACTTCGTGGTCATGCTCTTGTTCTTCTTTTTGATTTCGTGTGTTTGTTTTTATTCCCACATTCTTCGCTAGATGGTTTTTTTGTTTTTTTCAATTTTTCAATTTTGCTTTTTCACATTGTTGTTGCTTTCTTTATTTTCATTCGCATTGTTGTTGTTTTGATTGGTCATATTGTTGTTTTTCTTTATTTTCATTCACATTGTTGTTTCTTATTTTCCTTTATTTTCCCCCTCACATTTTTTTTCGCATTCATTCGTCCCTCATAAAAAATCCCATAAATTATAATTTTCCGCCTTTGCTAATGGTTTACAAAAGCAGCAACAAAAAAAACCACATTATGGTATATTGATGTGTCGAGCCATGACTCTGGGGCAACCGCCCCTCGACCCCTCTCTTTTTCTCTCTTTCTCTCTCCCTGTCTCTCTCCCCACCTTCGCTGGGTTTCGGTGTCCGCCCCAGAGGTCCGCCGTCTCTGAGTGTTTCATCATCATCATGGTGTCTATCACTCCCTCCATCTCTTTCTCTCTCTCTCTCACATTCTCTTCCTTTCTGTTTCATCCACCTTCTTTTTCGCATCTTCCTTCTCTTTCCCATTCTATCACGTTCTCCCTCCATATCTGCGGTCATTACTTAATTTCCCTCTAAGCGCCTTTTAGGCATCTTTTAAGCTTCTCAAAGCATCTGTCTTTAATTTATGAATGGCTTTTCGAACATTTCTTTTTTATCAGACCCTCCTCCTCTTCTTCTTCTCCATTCGCATTCTTCTCCTTCTTCTCTACCATTCGTCAGAATTTATTGTATTATGGCCTTTTGCTGTTATGCAACGGTATGCTCGAGAGGTTATTAGAGTCCTGTTATTAATTTGTAATCCGTGGGCTTAGCATGACGGCTCCACGACGGCGCTGATGACTGGTCGTCTGGGTTCTGGCTTTAATTGAGTTTAATTGATTACGCTCGGAGGCCGTGATCAATGGCCGTTTAAGTGGTTTTAATTGATTTCCCGGCGATTCGATATTGTCTTCTCCGGCTTTCGGATTTCAGGCCACGAATCAAAGTCCACAATCTTCGTCACGATGATTAGTTCGATTTCGACGTGAAGTTCATCAGTTCGACTATGATTTGAATTTAACTACTTATTTTATTAGTTTTATTCGAAGTTAAATCCAGACTTTTATGAAAAATCGGAAACTCGTTCTACGAACCCATTAAATATTTAATAAATCAAATAATCAACTAATCTTACATGGGATAATATTATAAAATGGTGAAGTTCTTTCAAACTATGATATTCATGGGACTATTCAAGACTCATGAGACTTTAGTGAAAGCAGTATGAAACAAAACTATGCGAGCTTCAGTGATTCCCAAATGGTATGCACATAATTAATTGAACAGCAATTGTTTGTCCATGACTAATTATAATTCTATTTACATAGAAATTAATTAAACGCGCATTCATATTTCAATATTCACCACGACGAACACGAGTCTCAAATTTCAGCAGGCCCTCAATTTGATCACACAAAAAATTACATATGAATTAACGGTTTTTCAATCGATACAATTTTTAAAATTCGAGAAGCGAAAATTATTACGAAATTGCCATGAAAATTCATTCAATAGCATACCCAATTTTTTTATTATAATTGTTAGAAGAAAGGAAGAAGCAAAGTGGAAGAGAAAAAAAATCACAATGAAACAGTTTTTATTGGATTTTAAACTAAATTAAATTATTGTTATTATTATTCTATTTAATGCGAGGTGGAGGAGGAGGAGGAAGAGAAAAGGAGCGATTTTTTTAAATAATTGAATGCGGCGTGAAAGTGAATTTCTAAAATAAACAAACAATTGACAGCAACAACAACAATAACAATAACGTGTGGTATATTGACAGTAGCACACACAAAAACAACAACAGCAACGCATGGTTGCTGAAATAATATTTAGTGAAATTGACAGGAAACCTTTGTTGGTGCAACAAAAAATAGAAGAAAAAAACTACATTTCCCATTGTGTGGCTGTGTTCATTGTTTTGTTCGCTCGATTTTCAATTTCATTTGAATTCAATTCAATTAAATGTGTTTTCATTCGATTGTGTTTTGCTTAAAATATTTATTATTCTGCAGTTTTTCATTTTACGTTATTCCGCTTCATTTGCTATTTTAATTGTTGCTAATTTACTTCAAAGTCTCGATGATTTTACTGGGATGGTATATTTGAATTTATGGGTTTTTTCCCATTTAATTTTTCAATAATTGTTTTCTCCATTCAGTTTTTATGAAATCATCACGTAGCTCGCCTCACTTTGTCCACTCAGTTTTTCATTTAATAATTCATACACATGTTCATTTTAGTTCCCTTTATGGGAATATTATTAAATTATTTTTTTTCTACAATATCTATAAATTTTATTCATTTGGTGAATTTTCATTGAAATCGCAATTTTATAGGCTTTCGGTTCGGCGAGCTTTGATGTCGTCCTACCATAAGTTTCAATATTTTTCTCAACTTACCGTCTATAACAAGCACGTGGTTTGCGAGTTTCTCAACTGAAAAGGGCGAAAAGAAGGAAATATTCAGTTAATTGTTCAAATAACGTTGAAGGTTTCTTCATAAAAATACAATTTCTATGGAATGATTTTTTAATGATTAAAATGTTATTTTATTAGATTTCATCCAATGAACCTTTTTAATTTAAAAGATTTTTAAACCATTCATACAAAAATATACTTTAACAACTGAAGAAAATACCATATAGATATTTTATTTCAAAAGTTTATAAACCCAGAAAACCTGTTTATATAAAAAATCTATTCTTCTACCGAATTCAGAACCCCAGGTGCAATATTTCCCACGCTCTCACGATCGTGGCGGAAGCAGTTGGGAATCTCTCGATTACAGTTGTAAACGAATTCTATCTGATGGCATAAATCAATGGATTCATCGTTAGTTGATGAATTACCACAGTTTGAAATGGAAGTTGTATACCAGAGTTTTTATTTCTCCTCCCAGTTCTTTTGTTTTTATTTACTTCTTACTATCTATCAATTGCGAATTCAGGTTTATTTGATGTTAACGAGATTCTAACTGTATCCTCGCTCAATAATGAAAATTCCATGATTGGACTTTTATGTCTGAACGTGTCTTTCTTTCTCAAGTGCTGACATCTATCGTTCGGTTCCTCCCTCTCTCTCCTTTTCTCCTCTAATTCTCTCTCTCTCTCTATATCATTCCTTCTGAATTCCTGTGATGAGACGATGACAGACATCGACAACGTTTGCTGTAGTTGTTTTATTACAATTGTCGATTGTTGCTACTGTTTGTCTGTAATTCTTCGTCTTCTTCTTGTTGTTGTTATCTTGATATTGTTGTTGTTGTCGACATAGCTGTTTCCACACGCTGATAATTATGAAAGATTCCATCATTACAATTGCAACTCGAGCGTTCGAAAGGAAAATATCAGAGATTTATTTGAATCGATAAAAACCTCAGTTTGTAATCATTGTTGGTTCTCTTACTTTTTTGTTGTTCTTTTATTGTTATTGTTGTAGTTGTTATTGTTCTGCTCTTGTTGTTGTCCGCATTGCTGTTACTGTTGTTGTCGTACACAGTACAATATAATTGTTGTTGTTGTTGTTGCCATATGTTAGTGTTCGCGTTATTGTAATTGCTTTTGATGAAATTGTCGTCGTCGTCGAGGCGTCGGTTTTAACGGTATCAAGAATAAAGAATCCGCTCTCATTCCTTCTACTTCTCATTCGTCGTCTTCTCAGGTGCTTCCAGGTGGCGTCAGCTGGAGCGAATCAAGATCTCCTACCCCCCCCCCCCCATCTATCGCTGTCTCTCTCGCCGTGACATTATTGTGTTTTAATTTTTCTCGTTATCTCACCACCTCTCTCTCTCTTCCTCTCCTTCTCTCCTCCTCTCCCTCTCTCACTCGGTGTCATTGAGGAAACGTGAAAATCTCTCGCGTGTAAGAATCAAAAATTCAAATTCTCTCACTCGATTGTCGAAATTAGCATTTCTCGGTGGAAATGACACCGCACCCCACCTCGGGCGCCATTTTGAACGCATCTGATGGGCGCACACACCCACACACAGACAGACAGACACTCACACACACATTATCACACCGCATTAGCATTAATTTAATTAAACTTTAAGTTAATGTTTTGCCAGAGCCAACATTTCAAAATCTGCGAATAATTTTTCGATTTTCCCATGCACTGCGAGAAAATGGTATGGAAACCTACTAAAAACAAAAAGACAAAAACCAAAGAAGAAAAAAAAAAGAAGCAAAGGAAGATCAAAAAACAAAAACAAAAGAAGACGAAAGAGATGAACGAAAAAGTTTCGAAACTCATTGCATTTTCTCATCAAAATCCGCGCAGCATGTGAATTATTCATGGGGGTTTTGCAGTTATGCGCTTCTGAATTAGCTGCAAATTCCAGCCGGCGAATCGCATCCACCAGCCGTCCTTCATCGCCCTCTTACCAAACTCCCCTTTTCTCTCTTCAGCACATCGCCAGACACCTCGCAAACATCTTAATTTTTGGCTTTGCAGCTGGAGCCATCTTGTTTAAATGGCGACCCACCCGACCTGCCAGTCCTACCCTTACCATCCCCATCTCCCATCTCTCTGCTGCATTATTCAATCGTGAAATTGTTTTCTGCTCCTTCCTCTAACTCACTCTTTGCTCCTCTTATTTGCCTTCTTTGCCACACCCTCTCTCCTCCACTTTTCCTTCTCATCTTCCATCTCTACCCCTCCTCAACTCCTTCTTCATCTCATTCATCTCTCTTCAATAGAGGGCACCGTGATCTGCTACAGTTCACCTAGTTATTTGTTGCTTCTGTTGTTGTTATTTTAGTATGAATTGTTGTAGATACTTTAGTGTGAATTGTTGTAGTTATTCTAGTGAATTATTGTTGTAAATTTTAAGTGCATTGTTATTGTAATTTTAAGTCGATTTTTGTTGTTATTTCAAGTGAATTGTTATTGTAAATTTTAAGTGAATTGTTATTGTAAATTTTAAGTGCATTGTTGTTACTGCAATTACAGTTAATTTTGTTGTATCAAAAAACAATGCCTCCTTGAAAATTGCAAGCGAATTCTCTCGCCTTTGCCAGATTTTTCCATCTTCTTTTGGCTAATAATGAAGATTATAAAATAACTTAACTAGATCATGATACATATATTGTCAGTGTATTGTTTTTATACATTGTTGTAGATGAGTTTGTTGTTTTATGATACTTTTCGAATACACTGTGAAAAAATGTGGGTTTATGAAACCATTGCTTTAATGATATTTTCATTAGTCACTTCATCTAGACCATTTAGACATTTTAGTAGAAATATTCACTTACTATGATATTTCACGGTATGACCCTTTAGTATAAATTTTATTAGCAAGATAACAAATTATCATTCTGTATCCTTCACTGATCAAATTATCTTCTTCTTGGCTTTTGATTTCCCAGCACTAGGAATTCTTTGCTGATAAATTCTGCTTATAAAAAAACTATAAAAAACGAATCCTCCAGATTAATTTCCATACCATAACCTTGCCATAACCCTTCCCACTCCGATAGGTTTCAGTGTAGACAAGAGGAGCAGAAGCTGGTGCAGGTCGTCTCCGTCATCTTTGGAGCGGCGAAAAACAGAAGGTGTTGCCCAATTTGGCAGACAGCGTATTTCCTAGTTCCACGCAGTGATGCCAGACCGAGCACAAAGCGAGATGAATGCGATGGAGATAGGCAAAGCAAGTGAACGGAATGGGTCGAAGATAAAGCAAGGAAGGAAGAGTGTGAGAAGAGAGACGGAATGCAATGGGAATTTTGTTAGGCTGGAAGCCGGCTCGATGCAGTTGAAGAGAGAAACGAATGCGGTGTAGAGAAGGAGGGAAGAGGAGATGGCATGATGGATAATTATTCGAGAAGCTAAGTAACAATAACATTAACAACAGGTTAGGGGAGATGATTTAATTTTGACAGACGGTGGCCCCAGAAGTCGAAAAATACGAAAAAGGCATGATAGTGGAAATAGTAGTGGTGAATGGAAAGGTAGTGAAAAGTAAGCCAGTGGCACGGGATTGTGTGCAAATGATACGAGGACGACGACGGTGATGATGATGATGACGAGGAGAAAAAATGGTGATGAAGGCGATGATGAAGATGAAGACAATTATGACGATGTCGACTTGTGATTGTGATAGCAATAATGAAGATGCTGATTAGGACGATGATGGAAAATTCGTGAAGAACTTTCAGGAAAGTTCAACACTTGGCACACTTTTACCTCGAACACATAGCGGGAGACAGAGAGAGGGAGAGAGAGAGATAGAGGGAGAGAGAGAGTGAGAGAGAAAGGGAGATGAGGAGAGGGAGTGTGAAAATATGGTCTTTAGCATTTGCTACTTTTTCCACTACTACCACTAGTGCTAATATTTTGTTGCTGTTGTCGTTCGATTCGCACAAACATTGTTTCCAGCGATAAACAAGTTTGTAGAATATTTCTCCATCGTTTAGCCGATGAGTCCACCGGACCGTGTTTTTGTGGTGCCAGACATCACCATTATTGGGTCAACGTTTGAATGGGAAATTTCGAGACCCATGGAAAATTCGCGTTCGCCTTCTCGTCTCGTCTGGTCCAACGATGGAAAAAGCTGTCCTGTTTGTTCTTGTCGTTATTTGAATTGTTGTTATTGTTAGAATTGTTGTTGTTGAGGTTCTTGTCGTTATTGTTGTAGAATATTCTCCATCGATCGGGAGTGTTAACAAGGAGAAGGCTTGGTCCGGGTCTACTTTCTAAATGTCCGTCAGATTCCCAAAGAACCAAAGCCAAATCCACGGTCTGTGTTTGTGTGATGACTTGGATTTTAGCAACTCGTCCATAACTTCCCGATTTAAATGCGTTACCAACAACACTAACAAACATCAACAACAACAATCAGCAACAGCTGCTGACAGCATCCGACTTCGCGTTTGTGACTTTTACCACGACTTCTCTGCCTTTTCCTCCTTCTCTTTTTCTGTGTCGTCGTGACCCGTTCGTAGTTTTTCTGCAGCAATATTTCCTTCTCTTTCTCCTTCTCTCTCTCTTTCCATGTTCTAACAGAATCCGTTATCGCCAGTTTCCGTTGTCTCAAGTCAATATTAAAATGCACTATTGTTAAACCATATTCTCGTTAATCAAACATAGCTATTGTCATATGTGATTGTCGTCATGATTGTTGTTATGATGTATATAGTGTGGCAACGCCTTCGTCTCCGCTGACTGACTGTTTCTCTAACAATTGAGTTATTGCTGCTATTGCTTCGATGGATAAGCTTAATTACAATTCTTTTTATTTCGAGACATTGGCTAGATGAAAATGAAGTGAGGTCGTGTTTCCAATCATATGAGAATATTTCCGGGAGCAGTATAAAAAATCAGTACAAATTCTCGTGTAAAAGAAAAAAAACTTTTCATAAATTTAAAAATTTTCCAATAGAAATTAAATATTTATATTTAACAAATATTTGTTTGTTATGAAGTTAAAATTATCCCTAAGTCTACATTGTTTGTCATTCTCCGAGAATCAATATATTCTAATCCCAACGATGTTATACCATCGTCCACCATTTAACCTTGAGATAGCTGCGATCAATCAGTCATCGACTCATCGACCACTCATCGCTAACGATCTGCCGAAGGCTTCGGATTTTCTGGGTCAACCTCGGAGGAAATAAAACTAAGAGCGGAGAAAAAGATTCTCGCCGACGGTTCTCAATTACCCCGATTGTGCCTGGGGATGTGGGTCGGACGGAGTTTATATAATCGATCGGCGGGAATTATTCGACTGACCGTTATTCTCAATTAGCGGTCCATCATTGTCGCCATGATTAACAGGATGTCTTAGCGGAAATATATATTAATGTGAGAGAGTGTGTGCGTGTGGCGCAAATGATGCTAACCATGAATTATTCAACGACTTTTCATAATTATTTTATACATATTTTTATTTATCGATTTGTCATCGTCAGTCGATCGGATCGAGAAGAGAATCGTTATTGGTCGATATTGTGGGTTGTTGGTGATCTTGTTCTTTTTTTGTTGTTGTTGTGCTTTTTATTGTTATTGTTAGTTTTGTTGTAGGTCATTTTGTTGTTGTGGTTGTCAGCAACTTTCATTTTTGCAAAAGGAAGTGTAAACAAATGTTGAGAATCAACAACTTTTCTTAATTTAAATAATTAAGATCCGACAGAAATAGGTCAAAATACAACAATAATGAGAAAGGGGCAGCGCAGGAACAACAACAAAAAACAACAATGCGGAAGAAGAGCAAAAGCAACAATGTGGGAGAAGGGCAACAAAAACAATCACGGCCAGATGACAGCATCAGAGGCAGAGAAGAGCAATAAATAACCATAGCAGCGATGACGAAGAGCAAAACAAAGGAGTAAACGAAGGAGGAGGAAGCGGAAGAGAGAGTCAGTGAAAGAGGTAGAGCGAAGAGAGAGGAAGAAATGGAGAACGAGAGAGGAAAAGAGCTGGAGAGAGAAAGATCTA
This sequence comes from Coelopa frigida, assembly GCA_017309665.1. Lineage (NCBI taxonomy): Eukaryota > Metazoa > Arthropoda > Insecta > Diptera > Coelopidae > Coelopa > Coelopa frigida. The sequence goes on from CM029562.1 coordinate 23,593,665, forward strand.
TAATTTGATAAAATTACCAGCAAACAAGACAGAACAGAAGCCAGAACCAAGAATCAAGAGAGATGAAAGAGGAGACAGAGAGATGGTAGAAGGGCGAGAGAGATTGGGCCCCTCCTCTCCCTCTTTCTTTCGCTCCCTCTCTATCGCTCGGATCTTGGGACCAACAACTGAGCCAAGAATGTTCAGTTAAGTCATTAAATAAATTAAATGATATTCAAATAAGTCCCAGCGGAACTGTCAATCATCCAGCGTCACTCGCCGGCCCGTCAGTCAACCGTTCGTCAGCTGTCTCGCTCACTCATCAATTCTTACACTCACACTCTCTCTTTCTCTTTTACTCTGTTAGTCAGTGGGACTTTTGCTTACTCACTGACCGACTGAGCGGCGATGACAGAGCGAGAACGAGAAGGCGGGGAAAGAATGGGAGCGAAGTGAAAAGAGGGAGGAGGTAAAGAGGGTGGGGTTAAAGAGGTAGAAGGTGAAAAGGGAGGAGGTGAAGAGGGAGGAGCTCAAAAGGGAGGTGGTGAAGAGAGAGAAGGAAAGCGAGAAGGGAGCATGAGGCAAGAAATTAAAGCTTTCGATGCAAAAGCACACGGAGCAATTACACTTCAATTCACCAATGGTCAGAAGAGTGAGAGACAAACTGGAGACAGAGGTTATGGCAGAGAAAGAGAGAGAGAGAGAGCATGAACTGGTCTCTGGATAAAAGGCGTGCGACTCATGGGAGTGGCTCTCGAGGAAAGTGCTCAATTTGTTGGGGAAATATCAAAAAAATAAAAAGATCAAAATAAAATAAGAATATAGAATGAGCTTCAAGAGAATAGGAAGAAAGTGGACCTTGCAAATCAGCAACGCAATGGTCAAGACTAATGACAAGTCTGTATATCTGTCGCTTGGTAACAACAGCAACAACTTCAATCAAGAACAACAACAAAATTTGCAACTTTTGTTCAAATCACTCGGCACCGTGAAGGAAGCGGAAACGAGAGAATTTCACGGAAACTCATTGTGGAAAATTGAGGACAGAATTTTGCGAGGCAAAGGCGAGAGAGGGAGGAGAAGAGAATTGAATGTAATGGAAAGAGATTTCGATGCAATGAGAAGAGAATTCAATGGAATGAGAAGAGATTTGGATGCAATGAGAAGTCTCCAGAGTCACAGAGGAAGCAGTTGCAGGTTTTGCCTAGAGACCAGCAAAAAGATTGTGGTAACTTAATTAGGACTCGGATAATTATCTTCTAGGGAACGAAAAACCTTTGGGGAACTGAAAACGTCTGGTTAATTCAAAATATATAGGATACGATATTATAATATTAAGTTTTTAAAATAAAGTTTCTAGAATTAAGAATTTAATTTCAAGGTCCATGTTTGAAGTTAATGTTCGCTTCCTCTGGCAATTATCTTTCAGTGTTATTGAATTAATTATTCAATTGATTTATTTAAATCTCGACTAGCGGAAAATCTCTATTACCCGGACATCCTAATATCGATGACTTCCATACTCTCTCGTTCTTCCTCTCTCTCTCACTCTATTTCTCTTACAATATCTCTCCGTTAGTTTATTTCTTTCATTTTCCCTCCACTACTCACGCTAAGCAATCCATAATTAATGCGATTAAACATATGAAAAGGTTACAGAAACAAATCACGTACGAACTCCTTCAAGGGCGAAAGGATGAAGAGAATTCGGAGAGAGAACTAAGGGGTGGAAATGGGAGGTAAGAGGCGGAAGAGGAAGATGAAGAGTTCAAGGAGAGGTCGTGATTGTAATGAGCCAACGAGTGGACGACTTCGAGTTGCAATTACGAGCGAGTGCGAACTTCAAACACCGATCGAATGGAACCGGAAGACGTTGATTCCTCGTCGTGTTTGCCCACCGTAGTTTTTTCCTACAATTGTTTAAGTACCTCTTAAGAAAATAACAACAACAGCAAGAACAACAAAAGGAACAATGTTCCATTCAAGAACGATGCCCGAGGAGCACATACCAGAGCGACTTTTGTCCACACGGTAGAACGTGGTCCGGCAGCTCGAGAAACTTGTCTTTAATTAAAAACCGACGACAATGTTGACTACGAAGACTAATTGCTGAGCGAGACCAGGGACGAAAGAGAGAGAGAGATAGAGACAAACGGGGTGCACGAGTGAGACGTGAAAAGAACAAGACAGCGAACATGGGAAATTGAAAGAACAAGTGTAGAAGGAAATAAAATTAACGCAAGAATGAAAAGAAAAATTAGAGCCAACAACAACAACGAGAGGTAGAGAACAGCACTTGCTCACAGTTCACACCCGAGAAGGAGTGACCAAGAGGAGGAGAAGAGAACAAGGCAAGAAAAATAAAATCCCAAAGGTAGGGGAGGAGTGAGAACGAGAGGGCTGGAGTGAGAGAAGTGGAGTGGGAAAAACTAGTGGAAAGAACAGAACAGGAATTGCAAAATTGTTTCAGCGGGAGAGGCCACCGAGTAGGAGTGGAGAAGGGGCGGAGAAGAGGCGGAGAAGGGGGCGGAGATAGCGGTAGGGAGCGGCGAGTGAAACCTGCCGTTGGGTTGCTCTGGACCTGGCACCGGCTCCGGTCGGTGGCCACTCCATCGTCGGCTACGAAGGAGACCAAAGCGAGATCGACCGATGCAACGAGATGGAGTCGGAGAGGCCGAAGCGAGGTTGGGTTGGGCAAAGGAGAGTTTGGTCCAGAGTGCATTGGCAGAGATGGAGAGGCTGCCGGTCGCAAGGCACAGGTCGAGGCTGGGCAAACCGATGGAGCTTCGAACATGTGTAAGTAGTTGCTCGGCCGCCACAGATCTAAGCAGCCATAGACCGAGGCTTCGACGTCGACATGGCCGGAACAAGAACGAGTTCATTGCTTCAACAATGGTCCGGTGGGGGATGGGGGGAAACGGGGACCGAGGATGGAGCTGTGATATCGACATGAAGACGTCAGGAATATTTTCACAGCATTGTGGTCTCTCGCTCTCCATCTCTCCTCTCATTCTCTCCTCTGTCTGGTTGACCATGGGCTCTCGAGAAAAAAGGAGAAAAATAGTCGATGAGTTCGAGCGTGAGTGAAAGACAAAGGTTCCATGGTGTGTCTGTGTGTATGTGTATGTGTTTGTTTGAGCGTATGTCTGTGTCTGAGGGACGTGAGTAATAAATATAAAATTAAATAACACTAAGGAAACAAGCTGGCGAGGAAAACGACGAAACAGGAAAAGCAATTGCTTCACGTTATTGTTAAATTATATAGAGTTGCCACAAATCTTGGCTCGTTCTTGTTCTCCTATCTTGTATTTGTTCTTCTGCAACTATTATCGATCAGCTTCCTTGTACTATATGATAGTCGGAAGAGATACATTACATATCTATTTAATCGTATCGGATGTTGTAATTGATTTGAAGCCAATGGCGAACGGAGTATTTTTTCACATTATTTTCTCTCGGTTCCAATTTCTACTTCCACTTCTGCTGTTCGACGGAAGTTCACAGTTCCCTGGACGTTGTCTGTCTACACTTCCCCCAACCCCACGGAGACAATGTGAAATAGAGAGTTTCATTCATATTTTCTATTGAGATTTGGTTTCGATTATCGGCTCGCATTGGATTTGCTTTCAATCCTCAGAGAAGAAAAGTTTGAAGTTGGTTTCAATCGGGATTTTCATAGCTTCGAGGATGGAAATAGAATTCGATATTTGGTTTATTGGAGGAGCAAGAAGATTTAATATTATGATTCTCAAAATCCTTAAGAATCTATATCTCCATTACTAAATCAAACTAAGAATATATCTTCATCGACCAGTCAGAGATTCATATCATTATGAAGAAACATGTTATCATATAATAAGAAACAGAAGAGTAGGAAATTGTATTATATTTTATAATAATATACTATGTTAATGAGACTTCAAAATTGTGGATCAAATTTTCCACAGGTCCAAACTAGAGCAAATAATCTCCAGACAATGCGAATTTAATGAAAGTTCGTCACTTGATGAGTCAAAATTAGTATCAATTGGATATGATTTTAAAATTATTCACTGGCGAATTCAAGTTTTAATTGAAGATAATATTGACTTGGCTTAATTGATGTAATAAAAATATAATTTTAAAGAAGCAAAATTTTTTTTTAATGAATTATTTTCGAAAAAATTAATATTGAAGAAAGATTGAAAGAGAAAATATAGTATTTGTATAGAACTTCCCATAAAATCGAAATCGTGGAATTCCCCAACATATTTTACGAAATTTCAATCCACATACGGGATTGGAATCCGAAGAAGAAAAGTTGTTAAATATTTAAAAATTTCAATCACTCCTTGTCGTTGAATGGATTCGCAGAGAGAATCGAGAACGGAAAGAGCAAAAAACTTCAAGCAAACTCAACAACAATAGCAATAACAATACAAGGCTAAGCACAGATTGACTACGGTAGAGAGAGGGAGAAACAACATGGGGCGGAAGAGAGGAGGAAGAGCAAATATTTCAAAACAAACAAGTCGTCGCTGCATCCTTTTTAATCCTTGTCAACACTTGCACAAATATTTATTTTGTTTTCGTGCTTTTGTTTCGATGGTTTTTGTGGATTTAGTTTCGACGATTGTTGTTGTTCATTCGCTCATTCATTCCGATTGTTATATTGTTATTGTCGTTGTTGTGATAGTAGCTTATTGTTGTGGTTGTTGTAATCCCTGTGCAAACATACCTGTTGAGGGGCTTCCGGCAGGACGAAAGTTGGCCACGGCTCCGGGCAGGACACTCGCTGGCGGCAAGAGGAAGCGAGAGCGAGGAGCATGAAGTCCGAAAAATCCACGAGCCAAATTTATATAAATATCCTCGTTATGAACGGAATTTACTCAAATAAAGTTATGTGTTTCAACAGGATGTTTTTCAGATTTATTTAAATTCTTTTTTGTTTTGTTTAAAAATTCTTAACACTTTCCGAACACTTCCTTCCACTTCCGGCGAAAGGGCGGGCTTTTTTGTTTTTGTCAAATGGCACCACTCTCTTCACTTCATCTACTTCTTCATCTTCTTGTGCTTCACCTCTTCTTCAACTCGATCATTTTCACACTTTTCCACGGAACTCCTTCGATTCTCTCAATAGGATCAATATTCGTCGATTGTTCGATTTTCGTATTATCCTTCGAGATTGTGTTGTATGCGTGTGTGTTTGTATGTTTGTGTTTTTCGTTTTCGGTTCGCCTCCTCGTCACCAGAGAACACTTCCGAGCGCTTGCGAAGATCGACTCGAACTGATTCGCTCGGTCCGTTGCAAGAAAGACTTTTAACCACGCAGAATGCGGCCGAAAGCCAGCAGCCGCCGGACGATGGCTTTATACCGCTTGCCATGGTAGTTGTTGTTGTCTTTGCTACCACCAGCAGCACCAGCAACATCAAGCCGAGAGACCAAGAAAGTGCAGCCAAGCGAGATGGCAAAGTCTTCAGAGTCAGACAGAGAGACAAACCAAGAAAGAGAGAGAGAGAGAAGGAAGGAAACCTCAACAAGTGTCTGAGAAAGAGACAGAGAGAGAGAATGCGAGAGAGAGGGAACGTGAGAGAGCGTACTTGGTATGATCGTAGAATATGTAACAACAACAACAACGGCAACATGTTGTCGCAAAGAACAAAAGTCGCCGAAGACGTTGGTAAAAGCGAGCGAACGATCGGACTTGGAGCGATCTGCGAAGAGAACGACCGCAACAACAACTACGATAAAGACGAAGGCGACGATGGTAACGACGAAGCCGATCGTGAGAGAATAGAGAGTGAATGAGTGGGCCATAGCGATTGAGAGACCCGGCTTTTGTCTTTGAGTGGAATTCTCGACTCAAGCCGTGTTCGAAGGCGTCTTTGGTCAAGAGATCGAAGCTCGGTTCGAAGGTTCGGGTTCGAGAGTTTTAACTGGATTGCGCGAAGTAGTGAAAGATCGAATTTAAAATCTTATTAATAGAGAGATAGATCTGATCATAAGATGTCCAAAATTATCTATTCGAATCTAATTAAAAATAAATTTCATTCTGATGATCAAAAATAAAAATTCAAAAAAAATTGTAAATTGTACATGAACCAATTAATTTCAAATTCAAGTTATTTTATTAATTATATTATTATTTAGTTATTTTTAATTATATTATCTGAAAGTTGTTGTCCTTTAATTTAAATTTAAATTAATTTAGAAATTTTAAAAAATGTAAAAATAATTACAGTACAAAAATATATTAAAATAAAAAGATAAAAAATTATAGAATATACAGAAATCAGACAAAGTTTTGAATATGAAACATAAAATACTAAATTATCGACCCATCTAAACTTCTTCTAATTAATATTTTTATATTACTAAATCATGGACGATGTCTTCATGATCACCGCGCTATCCGAACTCTGTCAATCCCGCTGAGATTCTTAATTGAGGACGTCATCGGAGGAAGCCGATCACCATCGTCGACGGGAACAATTTCATATGCCTATTTCAACAATTTTGCAAATACCCATAACATCTTTATCGTCAACAACAACAGCATAATAAACGACAACAACAGCAATGTTTTCATCAACACCAACAACATAATTTTCAACGACAACAACATCTGATGCGTTGTTATCGTCGCATCCAACTCTCGCTGTAGGCGATCGCGGACAAATGAGCCTCAGGCCACGCTCGTCCACCTTCGTCCCTTGGCCTCTGGGTTCGAGGGATCAACAGGGATCGTTTACGTATTCGTCGTCGTGGTCGGTCGGCCGCCAAAGAAGCCTGATATTTGAGCCTTGGTCAGACGTTTACGGCCTCCGTGGAAGTGTTAAAGATCACATGCGAGACGGGGGTTTCGACCTCTAGTGGCAGAATGAATGAGAAAGTTTAGTGGGAAGGAGGAGGCGTGGTAGGAAGGAGGAGGGAGGCGTGGTGGGAAGGAGCAAACAGCTCATGAGGGTAACGAGGAAATCAGTGAAGTGATGGGACCAGAGGAAGATTGAAAGGTTAAAGGTAAAGGTTCTTGCTCTTCAAAGGTTTTGTCGCAACAACATACAAGATAAGATTTTTATATTTTTATATATTCAGCTTAAAATAAAAAAAATCTTTAAATTAAAAACTTTTATTCCTGTTCTTTACTTTTTGTCAAGATTTTTTTAAAGGTGATCCATATAACGTTTTCATTGGATTTTGTATAATTTTAATTAATTCTCGATTTTTCATGATAGTTTAAAAAGTTTAACATTATGACATTTGATTGGAATGAAATGACAGCGGTAAAAACAAGAAATACATCAACAACAACAATCACCCATGACCATAGAAATGTGAATGGAGCGAGACAGACAGATGAAGAGGAGACGATCGATGGTTTTTCGGCGACAAATGTCTGTTAATAATGAACTCGCCCGCTTGAGTCAAGCCACGGGCGGAAGATAAACATATAACAACAACAATAACAACAACATTAGATGCAACATTGATATGGACAACATTTCTGACGTGTGGCAACACTGGCGAGCAAGCGACATTTGAATTTTGAGCGCGAACTTTTAGAATGGCTTTGAAACATTGTTGTTGTTGTTAGTGTCACAGTGTCCATTTGTTGTTGTTGTTGGATTTATTACAGTAGCTTTTTTGTTGTTTGTCATTTGTTGTTTATGCTTTCAACTAATTTGTCTCCCTCGTCGCGACATTTGACCGAGTCGTCCTTCAGTCAGACTTCGACTGAGACGTCGGTTGCGGCAGAGAAACACGACGATGGATTGCACAATATCGTGATTATGGCCAAAAAGCATGGCAATGCGATTGCCATGAAACATATTGCAATTACATTCAGAATTTGAACTGTTTTGTATTTTGTAATATTAAATTTAAGAATTTATTTTAAAAACGTTTGCATACATTTATTATTTGCAGCAAATGATTATAATTTCACTTTAATAAATAAATAGAATATTAAATAAATAAAATAAAAATAAATAATTTTTATTAATTTTTCTTGTTTTTTATACATTCCTTCAAAAGTTAATAAATATATTATATTCTAGAGAATTTAATTAATAAGTTAATAAATAGATAAAATAATACAGAAATTAATAGTTAAATTATAACTAAAATTAATAAACATATTTTCTCTTTGGTGTTTGGTATTTATTCTTAAAGTTATTTTTCACATATTTTCTCGATGATCAAACAGTAAACAAATGTCGTCTGGTGGCACCTTGGGCGGTGGCTGGTGTTAGAGGTCACCTTGAGGTCAGCGATGTCCGGACTGGAGGATGGATGGCATTTGAATGAGGTGTTGTTGAAGATCTGTTGTCGTTGGGCAAGAAGTAATAACATTTGTTTGTGGGGACGATGTTGAAAATTCTACTGCATTGACATTTGACTGCTGGTTAGTCGAATGTTCTCAGATTTGGTAGGATAAGTTTTGTAGAAAATAGTACAAAAATAAAATAGTTTTTTTTCATATATCTGACTACTTTTAATCATTTCTAAAAACACAGAAATCGTTCACTGAACAAATCAAAATCTTTCATTCACCTCTTTATGTTCAAGTTTAATGAATGAGTGCAAATTTAAAGATCTTTCTGCAATAATCGCATCAATACTTTCAGATACAAAAGTATCTACTTGATACAATCGCTAAAATCTGTGCGAAAGCTCTGAATGAAATCCATTCACTTCATTCAACTCAGAGAACTCGATGGGTGTGGCATCATCATATCCCCCATTCATCAATTCATGGCCCTGCTAAAGTAACAAGTCAGGACTCAAATGTATCTTGGAGATGCACTGCTTGCTCATTACGATTCGAAAGCAGAAACATCTGACGCCGCTGTGTTAACCACCGACCCTGTTCTCGCCTCTTTCTCCACCTAGTTCAGTTTCCGAATTTCATGGAATTGTTTTCCCCAACATCCATGTATCTCGCCGTTTACATCTCTCCGCGGCAATCCGTCGGATGCATTTATCTCATTTAATTTATCGCTTATTTTGGCATTTGCCACTCTTTGCATCGCTGCATCTCGCTGGTTCACAACGCCATGTTAATCCCTTCATTATTCGCGCCGAGCAGTCAGAAGACTCGGTTTCTCTTCTTCCTCTTCCGGCATCCAGTCGCTGCGATCGAATCCGGCAGATGCAAATCTTGCTCGCGCTGCAGCTGCGATGAGAATTTCCTTTTGACACCAATCGATTTGGCCCGCAAATTCTCCATTAATCTGAGCTCTTGTCTTCCATCGCCATCCGTCCCTTTCCCACTCTCGCAGACCTCATTCTCTCGTCTCGTAGTCGGGCATCCATGGCACACAGCAGCCGACAGATACTTCCCGATGTTGTCAACCGACCAGAACGAGAAGATTCTCCTCGCTCCTCGAAGCCTGAAATGACTTCGTCGCCTCCGGCTGTGATGTCGAATCCTTAATTTAGTTGGTGGCATTTTAAGGATGCCATTAGCACGGCCCGACAACGGCCATTAGACATCCTCTCTCATTGTTGTTGCTATTGCTATTGTTGCTTCCGTCATTCTGTTGCCTTAGAACAACCGAGATTTACGACTTCCCTCTCTGTCTGGACAACTCGGTTCTCTCTCTCTCTCTCTCTCTGTCGCTCCCCGGTCTCCGGTCGACATGTGAGCTTCATGAACATCATAATTTGTACGTGACCAAATTAAGTGTTGCCAACCATCAGCCCGTCGTCGTCCGCCGCCGCCCCCTGTTTCTGACAATGTGCCTCAGGCTACCAGATGGACAGACGAATCACAATCGCAACGAAAGTGAAAATCACATTTGAACCTCGGCTACAATGAGTTTGAACGCAATTACTTTCTACACGTAGACCTCGACGTGGACGTCGTGTCGACGTTCGTGTTGATGTCTTTGTTGACGTCGTAGGCATAGCCGTGTAGTCGTCGTTATAGTCGTAGTCGAAGTCGTGGTCAAGGCACTTAAGAACCAGTAAATTACGTTCGTGCGTTGGCTGGTGTGAAAAGGGAACGAGAACCCATTGAATCTGGGGCAGCTGTGATTTGTATTAATGTTTAGTTTAGTTTCGTTTTCTTAGGAGAAACGGTCTTCTGGTAACTCTGGTTCCATCATCTTCAACTATGACAAATATTATTTTTTTCTTTATGATATATATTTTTTTTAAATTTATAAATCATCCTTTTCATAAATTCACTTTTGTCATTGAAATGATTTTATTTTTATTTTATTTTTGTATTTTACCATTATTTCATGATTTTTTTGTATTTTACCATTATTATCAATGACGATAATGATCTCCTCTCCTTAATTTGGCATTAAGTCGGGTACGATGTTTCCATTAAATCAGTAAGGAAACCCTTCAAAGCAATTTGAAAATCTCTCAAAAACCATTTGGCCATTCGAGATAAATTGTTGTCGTCATTATATATAAAAGTAAAAGTTGAAGAAATTTTAGAAAACAACAATCGCACGTCTCAAGAAGAAGCCAGCGTAAATTGAAACAATTAGAAACTCGCTTCACATGCCAAATGTGAGGGAAAACGTTTCGTTGATAGCGAAGTTTTTTCCTCTACGTGTGTGAGAAATTAGTGAAACACCATAAAAGAGTTTAAAAAACGCATTAATAAACAAATTTGAAACACGAACTCAGAACAGAAAAGGGGAGCGAAAAGTAAGTCAGAGCAATAGAGAAGCGAAAACAAACAAGAAAAGTCACCTAAAATAGAAGCAGCACCGGTCACGAGAACCAAAGAAGATCAGTTTAATCTATTCGTCTTTTTGGACATTAATCGAAAGTTGTGAAGCAAGTTTTTTTTATTTTTTCAGAAGTTTCATTTTTTAAATTCCTTTTAGGATTTGGCTTTTTATGGATTTTTTGTATGCTGTTAACATATTTTTTTTGTTTTTTATTGAGAACTAGAAGAGATGATGAGATCGAGACAGAAAGATTTGAGAGATTTTGGTGATGAAATGCGGATTGATAGAAGGGAAATAAACGTGATATAAAATTATATAAAGAAACTTTGTTGAAGATTGATAGAAGGAAAGCAAACAAATATGAGAAAGTGAAGGAAAAAAAAAATAGTTAATGACATAATAGGATAAAGGAACAGGATAGGAAAGGAAAGGAACAGGATAAAGGAGTAGGAAATAAAATGAGAAAAGAATTCATATTTAAGAATTTTCTTCGCACAAAATTCTGTACATCTATTAAATCAATGAAATTATTATCTAAATTTAATTTAAAATTTTTCATTGCAAGTACATATAATTTTTACTTAAAAAATTTTTTGAAAAAAGAAAATAGTTCATATTTTCTACAATTATTTAATAATTCTTAATATTCATAACACAAAATTTTTACCTTTCTTTAAATAAATATAGGAAAAATTGGTTGTAAATGTTATCTCCTGAATGAATTGAAAATAAGACATAAGAAAATAAATTAAAATTTTACCATAAATAAAGGAGAAAATGATAATATTCTGGAAAATGAGGAATATTCAAAAGCAGGATCATAAAATAAACAACAGGGAAAAAATGAAAAATAAAAATTATACGGAAGGTAAAAAAGTTATGAGAGAAAATTGGAAAAAACCATGATGAAGTAAAAAACGAAGCTATGAAGATCGGGGGAAGGTGGGATGAAGGGGGAAGGAGCAAAAGAGATCGAGAGGAGGTCCGATCCAAAGTAAGGCAAAACAAAGCGGCGGCAGACGATGCAAAAGAAAGAAAACACAAAGCGGTGACTGCGAGTCACACGAAAAAAACCATTAAATCAAAGTAATGACTTCTTACAACAAAAGCAACAAGAAAAAAACACAAAACACAGCAACTGAAGAAGAAGACGAAGAGAATGGAGGGGGGGATATTGTAATTGTTGTTGTTTTCTTTAGGTAAAATAAAAAATTTAATAGAATTAAATCTGGCGAAAAATCCGAGGCGAGCTTTAATTTCACAGCTGCCGTTTCGTGTTCTTCCTTCTCCGCCTCTTTTCACTCCTCCTCTCATTCTGCTTCTTCTTCTTCTTCTCTGCCCTCCCTTCCTTCCTTCCCCCTCGCCATTCTACTTCTTCTTTTTCTGCCACTTCTTGGGCTTTAAACGCTTTTTTGTAAAACGTTTTACGTTTTCGCCGCTTTGGTTTTGCTGTTGTATTTGTTTTTGTTGTCGTTTTTGTTGCTGCTACTTTTTATGACTGCTGTTGTTGTAGTTAAAGTTGTTATTGTTGTTGTGATTTTCTGGGTCAACTTCGGTTGCCGCGTCAACGGCCTAAGTTTTTTTTTCTCTCTGCCAAAATGTTGGTTTTTGATTTTACCCTCGTTGTTGTTATTTTTTATTTTCGCTGTTGTTGTTATTCTTGTTTATGTTTGTTGTTATAGTTGGTGTTTGTTGTTATAGTTGGTGTTTGTTGTTATGGTTGGTGGTTGTTGTTATTGTTTGAGTGGGGAAAAATTTTATAATTAGTTGAGTTTAAATTTTGTTCTTATTATTGTTGTTGGTGATTTGTTCTCTCAATGTATGTGTGGGATGATTTTTTCATATGGATTTTGAAAACTTTTTGGAGCGAAATTTTAATGTTTTGTGTTTTTTTTTCTTGTTTTGCTAAAGTTTTGAGTGGATCTCATTGATTTTGCTCCAGAAAGCACAATGAGAGAGAACAACCAAAACAACAACTTCAATACTGAGGACAACAAAGAGGGCAAAACAGCAACGAAGAGAGCAATAACAACAACAACACGGCCAACAAAAAGAACTGCATCGAGCTGACTGCGTGCGTGCGTGTCTGACGAGACACAGTTTACGTGACGACATGTCGTCAGACGTCAACCGTCAACGGACGACGTCAGAAGGAACGACTTTTTCTCATTTGCATAAATCCACCGCCCTGCTCTCCACCTCTCTTAAAAACACCTCCCGAACCCCGCCCTCTTCGCACCGTGTCACGAAAAGCGTGAAAAATCGTACAAAAAGAACTCAAAAGTTTTACTTTCAAAAGCGGCCGCAGACGACGCATTCTGAAACGCATGCGCAGCTCGTCGGAGAGACAGATGGACGGTCGACCTGTTCGTGAAAGTTCTTTCCTTTCGCTTGCTCTTCTTATTATGCAGAACGATGGTCGATATTTGGATTTGTCTTGAAATGCTGACTAAATGAAATCCCAACCGCATCCAAATGTCTTCAATATTTCTTCAATATGGAGGCTGTGACTGTTTTTATTTAGAACTCTGATTGCCCTCATTTGGAAAGCTCTGATTGTCTCCCAAACCGGCTATGAATCCTATTCCAATTCCGATTCGACCTGGCCTCAGAATTCGTTTCGCCAGATTCAGTTTTGAAATTAGTTTTCAGCCTCCCTTTGATGCCCAGATTAAATTTGGTTTCAATTCCATAGTTTGTTTCAAACTCGATTGTTTTACCTCATTCTAGACACTCTACAAACAGTGACTTATTTATGTCACTTCCAGAACCCATCATCCACAATCCATCTTCCTCCCCGTTGTCCCATCGTGAGAAATTCCCTTCGTCTGAAAACCTTTCACAGAATGGGGTTTTATCTCTCTCTCTCTCTCTCCCCGAATTCCCACAATTTCCGTGGTCTACTTCGATTTCCAGCGACGTGATTCTTTGGCACCTTCCGCTTTGCTTTGTTGTAAATAATTATACTTCTTCTTCTGCTTCTACCTCCCATTCGTCACTCCATCTCCCTTTAATTACACCGTAAAAATGGGACAGACTTCCCCGAGGCAATAAATTTCAGAGACTTCTTCACAATCGAGATTATTATTTCCACTCTCAGAGGAGAATTCGGAGACTTTGTTTGACCCTTAAAACGAAATATTTGGGGAATTGCAGAAAGTTCTCAATACTTTGGGAGCAATTGGATCCATACATCTCAGAACCTTTCTGAATAGAATTCCTTCCATCAACATTCAATTATTCAATGAGGATGAGGTGAGAACGTGAACTGAGACCATCTCATCTCATCGAGAGTTCCTGAGATGCTCCCGTGATGAATTGCTTTTCATTAACCCAGAAAATTCCATCGTCCCGAGTGACTTCAAAGCCAGGATCCTCTTCTATCCCTCTTTATCATCTGCCACTGTATCATACGACACACACACACGCACATATTCATAATTTCCCATTTGCTGTTTCTCATCTCCATCTCGTCTCGTCGTCTTCGTCGAAACAATGTCAATTGAATGCAAATCTATTTGCTTAAATTCTTTTAATTTCTGTATTCAATGAGATTTCACCTCGCATCCTTCGTGCTCTCGACGCATGTGTGGTTTCACCTTTGGTGTTTGTTGTTATTGTTGTTGTTGCTATTGTATTATTATTGTAGGTGGTCATGGTGATGTTGTTGCATGGTACTGGTTGTTGTTGTTTTACTAATGATGAAATAATTCAGTCGTATCCAAAACTAAATTTAGTCAATTTGTGGTCTTCATATATCGATGTTTAGCGCCTTCTCAGAATCTGCCTCTCTTTCCTCCTCTCGTTCTATTTAGTCAGTCCTCTCGCTCTCTCCAGCTCGGTCATCCACTGGTACTTATCGTATTTATTGCTGACATCAGACGTCGTTTGTTCCTCGTACAGAACTAGGAAAATCTTTGATTTTATGGTCATGGTATGCAACAACTTCGACCGAGAGCGATATTTTATTGGATTTTCAGAGGATCGATTTTGCTCCAGACAAATATTCACACATACATGCATATCTTTATGTATGTATGTGTGTTCAAAGTGAATTCCGTGTTCTTCTATTGACCAGAATTTATTGGCACATATTCCATCGGAAAGACCGAAAAACTCCGGGAATAAATCATTCCTTTCGAGAGTTTTAAATTAAATATTGATTTAGGGCTGATTTTCGGTCAGTGTACAGAGAAATGCAGAAAGTCTGGGAGGCATAAGTATGAATGATTTCATTATAATATTTGCATCAGGATTTATGGTCAGTTGAAAGAAACTCGGGCAAAAGTTTCGATTTTAATGATATCTGTATCAAAGGAAGGAAGAATGGAAGAGATGTAGATAAGATATGGTAAGATGGAATAGATAGACTGAATGGAGATATGTGAACGATTTGAGGTGGGAATTATTTGAAGAATGGTTGGGTGGTCGAACCAATTGATTAATGTTGTGGCGGAGAGCAATAAAACAATGAAGGAATGATATACAGATGTAAATGTGCCCGTATGTCTGACAAGAATGACATTCGGTGTAAATGATATATGGAATATCGATGGAAGAATATGTAGAGAAAATCATCTAGTACAATGTATGCGGCATAACAAATGTTTAAAAGATTTCGAAGGGTTGATGTGTTTGAGAATATAATTAAATAATTGTACAATAAATCAAAGAGATATAACATAAATGTGTTATGTTGTTTTTTTAATTACAGACTAAAATATTAAATATAAGAATAAAATAAAATTTTACAAAATAAAATTCAATCCATTATAATAAATCAAATTCCCAAGACTAATAACATTTTAAACTCATAAATTAGGACTACCCAAATTGAAAAGAATAACTGATGATGGAATGGTCTGGGTCTTTGAAACGTTTTGTCTCTCTCTGCCTCTCCCTTTAGAACTGACGCAACGAAGATGACGATGTTGACCTATAAATCGAATCACATCTCAAGTCTTGTCGCACGTGGCCACAAATAAATCAAGAGGTCCAAAGGAAACCCGACAGTTCAACTTCTTCAAATGAGCCGAAGCAACGATGTCTCCCAACCCCTCCCAAACCGAGCTCACGAACTACAAAAGACCACCTTCAACAACGCGTCATCGCCTCGTGATCCCCGAGGGCTTTCTTTGTGTGTCCACGTCATGATCTGAGGAAGGCGACGAAGGTGATGATGATGACGATGGTTTTGTCGACGATTTTGATGACGGCGATGTTGATGATAATGGTGAAAAAGACGATAGTTTTGATGACGGCAAAGTTAACGTTTGCGATGAAGACGACGGTGTTGATGACTATGGTGATGAAGACTGCGGTGATGGTGACGACGTCTTCGCTGTCGTTACTGACGATCTCATGCGTCGTCTCTCGCACTCCTCCAAGCAGCATCCATCGACCTCTTCTCCCGTTCATCGCTCCACCCGATCCTCAATCAGTCAGTCGGTCGTTGGGTCGGTCGGCGCATGCGCAGCCAATGCATTATTCATGACGGTGGGTCCCTCGACGGTGGTTGCTCCGCCCCCACCCTCGCGCCCCGCGGTAAGAACAAAGACGACACCTCGGAGCCGCCCGGGAGTCTGGAGAACGAGGAAAAATGCACCGAAAAGAAGAACAATTTCAAGTGGCATCCAAACTGATATTGTTGTTGTTGGTTTGTTCTTCTTCTTCTTATTCTTTTGTTAGACCCCTTTTGAAGACACCTTCCATCTCCATCTCACCCCATCCACCTACGATCAACTGTAAAGTGCGTGACCATGATGATGATGAGGATGCCGAAGTGAGGCTGAGTTTTTTTGTCATTACTTTTCTGTTCTCATCTCCCTTTTTCTCTCTCCTCCATCCTCTTTCTCGCTCCCCCACCATCTTTCTGTACAAACGTCTCTTTGTATCATATTTTCCTATACAACTCGTTCTTGTTCTCCTGCCTCGTCTCCCTATTTCAATTCAATGGATTCTCTTGAAACTTTTGCTTATTTAACTGTTATTTTGTGGTTTCCTCGTCCTCTCCCACCTCTTCATTTACATCATTGTCCCCCAATGTTTCTCTCTCTCTCTCTGTCTATATTCCTTCACTGTGGCTCATTCTCTCCTCCTTCACACGATTCCAGTTCTTTCCATTCATGTCGTCTACTTGACTTGTTCTGACTGCGCCTGTGCGCCGTTGCAGTTGTCGGGAGTTGTGCAGGAGGCAGAGAGAGACAGAAACACCTAGTGGGAGAGAAAGAGAGAGAAGAGGTTTCTGGTTAGACAAGCTCTGTCCATGGCTTCCAGAACCTGATTCTGAAGACTGATGGCAACTGCTGTAACTGCGATTTTATTATGATTATGTTTGTTCTTGTTGTGGTTCTTGGTGATATTCTTATGGCTGTTGTTGTTATTATCGTTGTTGTTATGATTGTTGTTGTTGTTATTATCGTAGCCGGCGTTGTCACTTCCAGTATTGTTGTTGTCTGACACCGACAAGTGCTGCGCGTGAAACGTTCAAACAACTCCATGATAGAATATAAAACTCCATTCGTGTTTTAATGAACTCATAAAAAGTGCTGGCAAGTCTATCAGTCGACAGTTGTTAGAAATTAAATCGGACGGAAATATAGCGAGAGAATGAGAGAGTTCGAGGTGGAACGAGAAAGACATTTACATAAATTTTATTTCACTATCTCTATTGATGGGATTATTTTTCTACAATTCTCTAATCGATGGTTAAAATCAATTATTTAATTTGAAATTACTGATTAATTCCCAGCGCATGGAAATACAAGGAGAGAAGGATAATTAAAAGACAAACATTAATTTAAATGTAATGAAATATTTATTTAGTAGTATCATTTCAATTATTTTAAATACATATACAGTTGTTTACTTCTCTTATCAAAGCTTTTTTCTTCTTGTTCCTATTCTAAAGAATTTTTAAGAAATCTGATTTTTGCATGATTCTTTAAATTGATGCTATAGATTTCTATCGTATTTAATACCGTTGTTCACTTTTCCATCATCACATCTTTATAGAAAATATTCATTAATTAGCTTGACTTCATCACATTATCATTTCCAAATTCTATTTACTTTTTGGTTCCTTTGAGTTTGTCGTGTGTTAAAGAAAGTTCATTAACCATGAGATAAAAATGAGTGTATCTTTCATTGGAACTCCCTTCAAGAATCCTAATGATTCACTTTACAATTCTTTTCTGATTTCCCCTTACCTAAATGATTGAATTGTTCTCGGACCGATCTCTATTTCGTCATGTAATGGGTTTTCAAGGAATCGTGATACTCACGTTACCATCCCTCGATCAACGATGTCGCGCACCCACTCAGTCACCGCTTAATGACAAGTGATCCAATTAACTGTCACCGAATCGCCGCTCTGACACTTACCGTTAACGTTTATCCGGAGAATCCACTCGACCCACATCGCGATCAAAGGACCCCTATCAGAGGGTATGATACAGTTATTTGTCGCACTTCCATAAGCGGGGCTTACACGAACAATACTTCAAAATGATCTTTTTGGATAGTGGAATTGAAGGAAATTATATTGAATTGTTCGACCCTTTAAGGTCATCAACATGCTGCAATAGACGGTCGTTGCATGGTCATCATTGGTCACAGCCAAACCGTCAGCGATGAGAACAACAAAAATGATAACACAACACCAACAAGAATAACAACGATACTAACAACAACAAACACAACTATTAAACAATCGGCCTGATCGTTGGAATCCACTTAAACGATGATCGTGCAATTCCGATGACCATCTAAAGCAATGACAACAACAACAACCATTAAACAAAGCGGTTTGAAGAAGAAAAGAAAAACGAAAGAAGAGAAGAGAACAGTGAAGAGTCTGAGGAGTTGAAGAAGAAAAATCTGTTAACGCACTTACCGAAGTGATGCAACATTTATTTAGATAAAAATAACAACGAAAACAAGAAGAAGAACAACAACAAAATGTTGTTGGAAAAACCGTTCGAATCGAATCCGATGATCACAGTTGGAGTTGGCAACACTTTTAATGAAAATAGAGGGAAGTAACTAAAACAATAATTGCTGATATCAGTCGGTTCCATAATTTTTTTTTATGAATTTCCTTAGTATGGTTGTTGTTTTTCATCATTGTTGTTTTTATTTTTGTTATAAACATTGTTATAGTTGTTATTGTCATCATCGTGGTTTTTGTCATCATTGTTATGATCGACCTTGTTGTTGTCGTCGCTGCTTCTATTCCTGATTAGTTCCATTGTCATTTAAAATTCTTTAGATTCTTCAACAAGATCGTCAATGACAACAATAAAACCAACAACAAAAATATAAGTACAAAAACATAAGAACAACAACATAACTAGAAGAACAATATAAATAGAACAACAAAAATGAAAAAGAAATAAATCTCTTACAACCACAATATAATAATCGCCCCAAGTGGTTGATCAAGAAAGAAAAAAGAGAAATGAAGGAGAGACGATCAGAAGAACATGAATCGATATTACACTGAGAATATATTTGTGTTTGTTTATGATGATTTGTTGTTGTTGTTGTTTTCGATGATTGCAACTCATCGTTATCGATGAGCATTGACTTCACTTTCGACACACATATCATCGTTCTGCCTACCAAAGAGATTTTTATGAAGACAATATTAGTTATTCACATAATTTATCATCTTTCGACCATCAAATTTTGATCATCATGAGTTCATCTTCGTTCATATCATTATCATAATGACGATCGCTTTTCCTTATAGAGAACTTATTTACATCTAATATGTCTTTAGAGTTGTTAATTCTTTTAATATGGTATCATGGTATCAACTACCAAAAGCGATTCGCCTCATTTATCGATCTTTCCCCGATGTCTGTCCGCGTCCACCGATTGTCCAATGAAGTGTGCATTGGTCTGTCCGCCGCTGATCGATTAACTGGCGGAAATTGATATATTGGTCAGAGTTCGTCGACCATTCGGCATTGTTTTTGGCTTCCCAAACCGAATACACCCCGTGGAAAAAGTCGCTACAGATCGAATATATGGAGAGGAAACTATGGAAATTGGGATTATTTTAATCAACTGAATATCCTGAGGACTTCCATTAAAATCTTTTACCAGCGGAAGAGATTCCCTATGGGCGTGAAGAACTTATTCCTTTTGTTTATAATTGAAAATATTTTTTATGTATGTAAATTGAAGACCTTTCAGCTCAATTGTCAGCTTCCACAGAGCTTCGATCACGATCATTATGCGACTTCCGTTCGGTCTGTCGGTGGAGATGGAGTGGAAGCTGAAGTAGTTGTTGTACACAGTTGAAAGCGGAGTTCGTGTGCGAGTTCTCGTGGAGGAAATCCAGTCGTCATGTTGTAGCAGTTGGCAATGAGGGCCATACCCTGGTCGGAAGGGAGAGATGGGGCGAAGGGGGAGTGGCAGGGAGGGTAATTGCAGTCGTAATCGATGGAACGAACGATGGATGGATGGATAGATAGATTGATTGATGGTTGTGTGCGTCGATGTCATGTTAACAGAAGCATTTGCTGCTGGTTCTACTGCTGTTGCTGCTGTAGCTTCTGGCACTGGTTTCACTGTTGCTGCTGGCGACGTTGATGACGAGCAACAACAACGAAAACAATGACAACAAAAACAATGGTAACTACGCCCACTGCAACCAGAACAACAACAACAAAAATAGTGTCGCATGTCGACAGATTCGCGATTTATTCCATCGCTTTTGCTGCCTCCAAAAACAATAAAAAACCTTAAATCGAGAGCGAGTAAGAAAGAAGTTGATAAGCAGAAAAAGAAGAAAAACGACAAAAATCAAGTGAGGATGAAAAAGAGATTTAAAAATTAAGTAACAAAGGATGAGCAAAGGGATTAAAGTGAGATTAAATGAAGTATTATTACTCACTCTAATATGAGTACGGAATGTACTCAAATTGGGAAGAAAAACTTGAAAAAAGTTAATAATTGGAGTTAAAAATAATGATAATAACAAGAAGGAAAGGAAAAGAAAACTAGAGTATATTCTATGGTATATTATATAGTATATTCTATGGATTATCTATAAATACTTTGGAGATCTCAAAGTCTATTCTTTCGGTATTCTTCCCGACCATGTCTTTAACCGCGGCCACATCTTCTATTTTTTCTATAGACAATGGGAATCTATGAACAATGAGTACTTGGCTCGCGAACCTCTGGTCACTCTAAAGTGGGTAGTTTATCAATTCGTCGGTCATCCATCGAACGCTTGAGATGAACGAGACGATGACACGAAGGATTCGTGCGAACCGAAGGATGCGATTGCAAGATGGAAGGCAATGAAGAGAGAGAAGTGAAGAGGAAAGAAGTTGAAGATAGCTTAAAAGCTCAAATATCATCCAGAACCCAGAGTGAGGGAGAATTAAGAAAAATAAAACTATAAAAATGGAGTAAAAAGGACGGAATATGAAAAGATGAATTATTATCCAGAAGGATTGCAGATACTGCGAATAGAAGAAACTAGGTTGACGAAGTTTGAAAATGAAATCATTTGCTGGGTCGCATCTCCCGCACATCAGGTTCACCGAATCCACCAAGAAAGTCGAAAGTCTTCGAGCCGACATTCGTCATGGAATTTTTATTGCTCATCACGGCGTCTTTCGGAGACTTTCTCGCTCTTGGCTCGGGATCAAATGAAAGCGACGCTCGCCCGTCCAGCACAGTTCGCATTTCGATCCGCGCCAAACGCTCTTCAAATTCTCCCAAGCGCACCGAAATCTAGAACATCCTAAAAGTGGGTGAGAGAGAGGGATATAGAGGGCAAAAACGAGGTGATTCGTGGCTCGCATAACGATCCGATTCGAAGTGATCCGAAACGATCCCAGGCAATGATTAATTTCCCTTTTTTCGGTCGTGGCTGCAACTGCAGCGAAAACTGCTGCCAATGTCAGCAATGAAAACAGTGTCATTGACAACAACAACAATAATATCATCGACAACAACAACATGATGGGGTTTCTTCATTGAATTAAATTCGAAGCACGAGTCTCATGACGCATGGGAGCCGTGGTCGTGGACAGACGGACGGACAGACGATCGAATGCTCTGAGAGCAACGAGTGAAATGAAAGGTGATGGAGAGAAAGGGAGAGGAATCACGGGTGACATTTATTAGAATAAGATGTTCTTCTTTTTCGCCTTAAGGTCCTCAACTTTTCCATCACTTTCTCGGCTCATTTGTTTAGAGTTTTTCATTTCAATTGTTTCCAATTTTTCAAATCTATCTCTAAAAATGCATCATGTAATTTTGAAATCCCTTTTTGAATGGAAAACATCAGTCTTCTCAAAGTGTTCTTGTTCTTATCTGAATTTATCTCTCCAGAGTTCTCTCTTCAACAATTCCATTATATAAAACTTCTCTCGTATTTCGCAGAATAATTCTAAATCCCCGTCGAGCGGTCGCCGCGGCCGGAGCGACCACCAAATAAGCCGCGTTGCCAACACCAAACAAAAATAAATCAACATTTTAATGAAAATAATATAAAATCCAAACCAATCGTGGAAATTTATTGAAACGATTGCCATCTCGTTCCCACTCTCGGTACGATTCCACTGTCGCCAATGCGTTCTCTCTCTCACTCTATTCCCTCGAATATTGTTCTCTCTCACTCTATTCCCTCGAATATCGTTCTCTCTGTCATTTCCGATGTATATCGCTAGCTCTATATTCGCTCTTTTTGATCCTCTATATTTTTCTAAATATTTTCATCTCTTTTCCTCCGGTTCGTTTGATCTCTCCCTCCCTCTTTCGCTCTTCTTCCGCTTCTAATAGCGGTGTATTTTATGAAATTGTGCCAGAAAAAGCTTTGAAAGAACCACAAATACAGAGAACGAACCTCAACCACACACATCCAGACAGACAGACGGACTGTGGGACAGACATGAGGACGTACAGACAGATATACGCATGGTCGCGAGAGCATTAGAAGAATCTGGAGCGAGCTCCACAAACCGAACCGATGAATGGGGCTGAATGCGAGCGGAAAATAGGCTTAGTTGTGGCTTTCGCACCGAACGCAATTTATTCGCCATTATTTTGCGCTCGAACTTCGATTGTTTTGACCAAATTTTATGCTCTTTTTTTATGCTCTTTTCGGTGCTGAATCGTTCTTTTCTGTTTGGTCTTTTTTTCTTTGCGACTTTGTTGTTCTTTAAGTTTGTTCTTTATATTTTTTTCTTTTTAATACTTTTATGGTTTATTTTTGTTTTCTTCTTTTATTTCACGCTCTTCTCTTTTTACCTATGTCGTTTTATCTCCATTTATTTTTATGCGCTTTCCTATACTTTTATTTATTATATTTCGCATTTGTTTTGTTATTTTTTAATAATGTTTTTTTTTCTCTTCGTCATCACAGATCCCATTCTTAAATTTGTAGTTTTTGTAATTTTTTTTTTTGTAAATTTTTGTTGTTATTATTATATATAAAAAAAAATAATAATAATTATTTGAACACATTTTCTTCTTTTTTTTATTTAATCTTCCATTTACGTTTTCTATTTTTCGCTATGAGTTTTGATATTATTTCGTACTTCAGTTATTATATTCTCCATATTCTCTCTATTTCTGCCGATCATCAGTCCATGGAGTGGATCTAAAAATAGATTTTTTGTTATTGGTATATTGGATCTTATATATTGTTAATTTTGTTGGAAAATCTGCTGGATCGACTTTTTTTATACCCTACAGCCTGTGGGTAAGGGTATATTCATTTTGTCCTTCCGTTTGTAACGCATTAAAGGAGAGGTCGTACGTATGGAAAAGTATATATATTCTTGATCAGCGTCACCTCCTGAATCGATTTAGCTATGTCCGTCTGTCTGTCTGTCCGTCTGTCTGTCTGTCTGTGTGTCTGTCTGTGGAAATAGATTTTCTGAAGAAACGGTAAGAGATACTGACTTGAAATTTTGGATTTAGTATTTCTATATTAATAAGCTACTTGTATGTAAAAATGGTTTATATGAGATATCTGGTGAACTATGATACCTATCGAGATGAAATTTTGTGTGCTATCATGTACGACCGATAAGAGTTTAAAAATGGATAACATCGACCAACGGACACGCCCACCTCCCATATAAAGCAAAAGGTTTATATGAGATATCTGGTGAACTATGATACCTATCGAGATAATTTTGAGATGATTTTGTGTGTGATCATGTACCACCGATATGAGATAACATGCGAAAAATAGAAAACATCGCCCAATGGACACGCCTACCTCCCATATAAAGCAAATGTTCAATATGGGATATCTGGTGAACTATGATATATATCGGAATGAAATTTTGTGTGTGATCATGTACCACCGATACGAGTTAACAGGCCAAAAAATGGAAAAGATCACCCAACTGACAAGCTAGAGCACAGGTCAAAAGCTACAGCTTAATGTTGGTTATATGGTAAACCATATAAACAGTTATTAGATTAAATATTGCTACTAAGTGTTCCCAAGAATCAAATGGAAAATATCTCTTATAGGACACGAGCACCTTCCATACAAAATCGTAGATCTACAAGAAATCCAACTACTTTATGGATGTTATTTCCTGATGAAAGGTGGGAGTGAATGCAAGAAGAAAGAGACCACATCCAACTGAACCTCAATGAACGCCCATAGAAAAATTGATTATATCCTTTCAATACAAACGTAATGAGCAGGTGAAGTTTGAGAGAATACAATTTCCAATTGTACCTGCTGAAGGGATCACAATCCACAAAAGTCAGGGAGCTACGTATTTCCAAATGGCTGTTCATCTTCGAAGTGGAATCAGTCGCGCGGCACTATATGTTGCTTATAGTAGCAAAGCAAGTAATTCTGGACTTTATATTGTTGGAAATTTCAACCCTCCCAAGTCTTTTGTTGAATCAGATTTTGTCCCCATTGAAATGAACATCTAAAATCGGAAAAGCAACTAAAGGCACATTATGATTTTATGGCACACAAAAAATCATCGGTTCAATTATTCTTCCATAAAGTGCAGAGCTTTAATGCGCACTTCCAAGATATTACCAATGGCACAATGCTGCAAACATCAGAACTACTTCGTTATGTAGAAACATGGGCCCTTTTAACAGAAAACTATAATATTCCTAACTTCACTCTTATTCATAGATTAGATAGTTCTAAAGACAATCGACTCAAAAATGGGTATAATGGTTTTTGGAAAACGAATATAGCTTCAAATATATAATTTATCTTTGAAAGAGACCACAGTTGTGAAAAACGCACGATGGCGTTAATAGGATTGAAGTGTAATGACGCATTTTCACTAATTATTGATAGAAATTCACTGTTTTTCCTTTAATAAACGTTATATGCAGGGTGTAGGGTATGTAAACTTCGGCCTGGCCGAAGTTAACAGATTTTGCCTGGGTGGACCAGGCAAACCGGGGAGCAAAGCGACCCCGGTGCGCTAGTTGTTGCTTGTCTTGTCGCGCCATTAGAATAGTTATCCATTCATAGAGAGCTGCCTTCATATCCTTCCCTATCCATAGTTCGACAGTTTCTTATCTCCTTCGATGGCGACTCTTCCTGCCTGGGAGTCCATTAATTTGTCGTTAAACTGGTTCGGCGGACCTTCAGCGCCCACCGAGAATGTGTGGCAGAAGCGCTGAGTGGACCGAAAACCGATATTAAATCCTTCCGTCGCCTCGCCACGTGACGACATAAATATCGACGATGATTTTTATGACACGTCGTCTCCTGAAGTGGGGCAAAAATACGATCGTCCGGTCGGCAGCAACAAAAATCGTTACTGCAGCAACAAAGATGTTGGTAAGAATAACAACTAAAACCACTGTTCCCTGAGGGAAAGAAATCCGGGAAAAAAGAAAGAAAGAATGAATGAAACAAAATCGAACACTACTGATGATGTGAAATATTTTCCCAGATGTTATCCTTGGTCCTGTTGATATGAGAAATTTATTGCCGTGCAAAGGATGGCGGTTACTGCTCGCTGATGTGGTGGTTATTGTTGTTGTACTTGTGGTAGTAACTGGCGTTATATGTAGTATTTGCTATTGTTATTGTAGATATTGTTGTTGTTGTATTTATTGTTGTTGTTCTTATTATTGTTGGATTAACACGAGGCCACCAGCTGAATTGTGGGCAGCCTCAGGGCGTGCCGACGACGACGCGAGCCGCCGATGTGGGACCCATCGACAGCCACTAAATAAATCCTAGTTGCGGTCGATAGCGCAGGGATTTCGCTTCCTTCCCCTGCCTTCCAATCTCTCCAACTTCCTCTCTTTATCTTTCTCCTATCCCTATCTTCCCCCTTCCTCTTCCCTCTTTTCGTGATATTTATATTTTATTTTTATTCGCCTCATACTTCATAGGAGAGTCCTTGCCCTGCCACCAAGGACTCTCTTTCTCTCTCCCTTCGTCCAGCCCTTCACATCGTACGCCTCTTCCTCTCCTCACTATTCGTTATCTCATTTTTTTTCCGTCCTCCCCATCCCTCTCTCATCCGCTCGCGACGACGACGACGAGTTGAACTCCCGTAGATTAATGTTTTCCGGGCGTTTTTATTTATCCCTCCGCCTGTGGGTCCTTCGGCATCCTTGAGCCGTAGAAGCGCTCACTTCACGGCACATATTTATTGCGTGAGAGCGGGAGGGAGAGAGAACGAGCGAGCGCAATGGAGAGTGAGCGTGATGGAGAGATGAGAAGTAGGGAGAAGTGAGGTGCATCGGGGAAAACTTGTGAAGAAAAACTATTTATATTTTTATTAAAATAGAAACCTGCTCTCATCTGAGATCGCGACAGGAAGGGAGACAGGAAGAGAGAGACTCTTAGAGTGAGGGAGAAGAGAAGAGTGAGAGAGAGAAGGTTGAAAAGCGAGATAGAGAGAGAGAGGAAGGGATAAAGAGAGCGAGAGAGAAGAGAGTACTCCGGTCGACATGACACAAAGTTTCTTTAATGAAAATTTACTGTGAGAATTCGGTAAAGTTCCTCTGGAAAAGTTTCGCTTAATGGAGCGGCGCCATAATTTATACGAATTTATTTCAATGGCTTTCGAGTCCAATTAGTTCCGTCAACGGGGCTCCTTCAGCCGAGTCCACCTCGCTCTCAGTCGCAGTCCACCTCCTGTCGGCCGGGAGGATGCAAATTGAAAGTGCTGACTCTAGGTGAATGGTGTTTGGACGTGTTCGGCGGGGAAATCAATTCGAACCTTGGGGGAGGTCAGAGGATCGAAAATGGTTTCGAGGAAAATCCAGATCGATGTTAGAGTGGGGAAATATACAAACAGAGAGAGAGAGGCATAAGGTTGCGGAGCTTTCGTATAAAATCGGCTCAAAAACCATCCGGTGATGTCGATGCGCCTTCATTTGTATTCCCTATAGTCTGCGGAGTTCAGTTTTGGAGTTATTGCAGCCGGTCAACCATTTTTCAAACACAAATAGATAGAGACATATTTAGAGCATGAGCGAGTGGAGGAGAGTGAAAACAAATAGAATAATTGTGAGAAGAGTAGAGTAGAAAGAGAGAGAGCACAAATTGACATCACTTTTCGTGGAGAATTTTAATGTCAGCCTAAAAGCCTGCAACGCTGCACGTTAACGACTTCTCCATTAGGCCGACGTCGATAAAGCAGTGCTCTCACTTGGTCAATGAAACTCCCTTAACAATAAAAGAAAACACGAAAATTCAATCAGAGTTAAATCGAGAAAAAATCTAAATATTTATAAAAGATAGAGAGAGTGAGAGAGAGAGAAGGGGATTGAAAGCAAATGAGAAAGGATGCAAATGGACGGATGAGTCGTTAGTCAGAGCGACCTAGAATAAATTGGCGACTAAAACATCTCTAAACAAAGTCGAGTAATTCACTGGAATATTTATGTGTGTATTTTAAAATTCAGCCAAAACTGCGATGTGACATCAGTTGTGTTGGAAATTGTTGCATATGTTGATGTTGTTGTTGTCATTTGGCATATGCTAAAACCTGTAACACACATCCACATTCCTAGATGGCAACACGAACTTTTTTTCTCACTTCCATTCGTTGTTGTTGTTATTTATGAATTTCTGCCTAAATGAAAAATGAATTTCAAATGAAAATTTCAGATTTTACCAGATTCTTTTTTTTTGTACTATTTCATGGAAAAAGCCGTCACTCGTTTTAATAGTTGTTTTTTTACCAGTTGTTATTGTTTCGACAATGACTACGTAGAATCATCGCATAAATTGACAATTGGCACCAAAAACAACAACAACAACTGTGCAGCTCGACGATTAGTTAAAATATCCACGCTATTTTCTGATGAATTTTGAATATTTTCACATATTTTTTTTTTTACATTTTTCTTGCTATATACTATTTTCATTTTGGAATTATTAAAAACATCACTTATTAATGGATTTGTTGTAAGTTTTTGTTGTAGTTATTGATGTTGTTGTTTTTGTCTGAATTGTTATTGCAGCTGTTGTAAAAACGATTCTCACTAATGGAAATCCTGTCAAGGACGCTGTCAACGCGGGACTCGCTATCAAAATGGCGAAATCCGACGACAACAACAACAACAATAACAAGAACAACAACAACATGGAAATTAAATTTTCATGAACACTTGACAAAAACCAAAATCTCTTGAGATAAGTAGTGAAAAAATAAAATGAAAACATTAGTAAAAAATTTTATTAAACTAAAAAAAGTCAGATTAAAGTGAGAAACAGAGAATGAGAGATAGAGTGTGAGATAGAGAGTGAGAGATATAGAGTGAGAGATAGAGAGTGAGCGATAGAGAGTGTGCGATAGAGACAGCGAATGAAAGATAGGGAAAAGTATAGAG
This sequence comes from Coelopa frigida, assembly GCA_017309665.1. NCBI lineage: Eukaryota > Metazoa > Arthropoda > Insecta > Diptera > Coelopidae > Coelopa > Coelopa frigida. The sequence goes on from CM029562.1 coordinate 23,622,147, forward strand.
TGAGAGATAGGGAGAAGCAGAGATAGGTGAGGGAAAAAAATATGTGTAAAGTTCAACGAGTGGAATGAGGATGGGCAAATGTACGGATGCCACACGTGACCTCAATCGTGGCATGCTTCCTGCAGTTGTTCTCTTTCCCTCGTTCTCTATATCCCTCTCGCCCTCCCTCTCCTACTCTGTGTCTCTCGCTTACTATTCGTCCTTCCGTGGGGAAAAATCACGCCGTGGAAATTAGAAAAGCAAACACGATGTTTATTTTAACGAAATTATACAACAACATGGTTGGAATAACATGCACCCGGAGGGCAAGTGGACCACAGCAACAAAAACAACAAGAACAAGGACAACAACAACAAAAACTTTAAATATACCAACAAAAAAAAGCCACAAAAACATAAAAAAAAACAACACCATCAACCAAATGGCAACCGAAAAAATGTGGTGAGTCCTGCAGCATCCTGCGAAATTGACTTTTTTTCACTCGCCACCTCGACGCTTTATGTCCGTCTCCCTCACACCATGTCGAGGGGCGTGTGAGGAGGAGGTGTTGTGAATCCTTGCGGTGGTTTGTGAAATGCCGTAAGTTTCACAACGCATGTGGCGGAAAAGGCGTCGGTAGCTTCGGCCCCGGGAATTGCAAGGCGAAGTGGAAGGGAGATTTTGAAATTTCTGGCCAGAGAAGGAATGGTCAAAATAGTTGGAAGAAACAAAAGATGAATCAAGAGTTGCCTCAAAGCTGCCTCAAGAGTTGCTTCAAGAGCTGCCTCAAGAAATGAGAATTAGTGACCATGGATCGAGGATTAAAATTCCTTATTTCGATTACGACGAGGTCGAGGTTTTGGTGAAAGATTCCTTGATTTTCGCTCTTGAATTTCTCTCTCTCTTTGTTCCTTGTAATCCTTCCATTCGTTGTCTCGTCGACAATTTCTCATCCGGCCCCTTCCAATCCATCCTCCCTCTCGTTCCTTGGCAACTGAACTTCTACTCGCACCATGGATACCTGAGGTCGAAGAGAAACCCAGAAACCGGAGACTACGAAGCCTTGAATGATGAAGTTTTCCCCCAATAGATTTCTGGAAATTCTGCAGAAAAGGGAAATAAAAACACACAACAGTAGAGCAAATAGAAAAATGGAATCAACAAGAACAACAATAATAACCACAACAATAACATCAATATTAACAACAACAATAATAACAACAACAATAACAACATAACAACCTGGTAGTTCCTCCTGCCAAGGTTTCCCTTGCATACAGATTCACATGCTAATGAGTTTCGTCCTACCGCCAGAGGGCAACGAAAACAACCCAGCCTATGTTTTGTCTCCCTCTCTCTATTTTTCTCTCTCCTTCGCACACTATTCCTCTCTCCTTCGCCCCCGCCTTCGGGCCTCTCGCTGAGCTTCTGTTGTTCTTGCATCCTTCGTTGCTCCTCGTGGTATTCTTTTCAATTACCGTCTTCCATATGCGATGAGAGTTTATTTTGTTCTTGGCTCTACTGCATTCCTTCGGTCCCTCGATCGCAGGATCTCCTTCACCCCATCGCCGTCCCTCGAGGCGTTCAACCGTTGATTAAGTCCACAACCGAGCTGCACTCGACCAAAATGTTAGTAAACATTTTTTTAGGGCCAAAACAATGGAGCACTAACAAGTGCAAGGATATACTACATGCATACCTGAAGGTGAGCGACGTCGTCGTAGGCACATGTGTGTGGTCATCGTTGTTGTTTTTTTTCCCCCTCTCAACTCAGTTTAAAAAGAACCAGATTCAACGAAAACATCCTCTTCCACTGGCCGTGGGACTTGTTTTCCATCTTCATTACTCATTCTCGGCTGACGGCGTCTCAGGGATCACCGAGAGGGAGCCAGGAGCCTTCGTGGGAGATGAGAACTATCTGTCTCTTTCTCTCTCCCTGTCTCCCTGTCTCCCTCTCTCTCTCACCTTTCTCTCCCTTTCAATAGGCTTTAGGTAATGTTCATGGAACAAGCCGTTGAGGTTGTCGTTTCCCATTGTCGTTTCCCATTCCGTTGTCGCTATTCCTTCCAACCTAACATTCATCCAAGCGTCCTTCCAAGTTCCTTGATATACTCACACAATCACAAAATAATCACCCACACATAGTCACAGCTCACTCAGATGCATTGACACGTCTCGCAGTTCTCGGAAGTGAAGCTCGGCTGAGGATGAAGTCAAGTTGAAGAATTCCATTCCATGGCATGGGATGAGATGAGATCATATTAAAACATTGTTGGAGAGAGACAACACAACAACTACAACAAGAGCAACAACAACAACAAAAACGAAAAACAGTACAAAACTCTACATTCAACCATTCCAAATACAACAGAGACGAACAAACCAATGTGCAGGAAATTATGATTGAGAACAACAGAAAATCTCCAGTGTGCAAAAAGAGAAAATGCAATTAACGATGATAGAGAATGATAAAGAGATAAACAGAGAGAAAGAGAGAAAAAGAAAGAGATAAAGCAGAAGGATAACTGAAGAGAAACAATCCATAGTCAAACATGAGAATCCAACAGAAGATAACCACGAGTTAATTGAAGGCACTCGAGAAGCCTCGAGTTGAAAAAAGTTCTCATGGCTGAGCCACGCAGGATCAAAGGACCATAATTCCACGCAAAGGATGATGATGATGACAAGGAACGAAGAACACAATCAAACGCACACAGAGAGAGGGAGAGAGATAGAGAGAGAAAGTGGGGACGACAAACACCTTGTCCTAGTCCTGGCCTGATCCTCTCCGGCGACGTGGAGCTCATTTCCATCTCACTTCTTGTCTTCTTCTCCTCGGCCGTCGATCTTCAAAGTGAAAGCTTCGACGTAATCGTCGTGCTCTTGGGTGTAAGTTTCTTTCCCCATGTAAGTATGTGTGAGTGTGTGTGTGAGTAGTAGGGAACGAATAGAGATGTGTGCGTGTGTGCGGATGAGTGCTTAGAAGCTTAAATGCTTTCGTGACGAATTTTCCATTCCGCCTCCCCTCGCTTCGACACATTCATGGTCTTCGTGGGTGAGCATTAAAAACAGAGAGAGAAATGGAAAAGGGAGTAAGAAAGAGAGGGAGTAAGAGAGAGAAAGAGAGGGGGGCCATTGGAGGTTCTTCGTCGAAATGCGGTTGGGTGACAAAAGAAGGCTTAAATTTAAATACGCTTCGTTTGACCTGCCGAAAGCTCCAAGAAGGGGGCGTGGCGTGCGAAAAGGAAGCTTACACACAGATCTAACGTATCTTCTTTCGCTCCTTCTCTTTTTCCTCCCCTTCACTTGTTCCTCCTTTTCACACTCTCTCCTCATCTCACTCTGTCACTGCCTCTCTTTCTATTTCAATTTCCCCCAGAGACACTTGCAAAGGGTGTTTTTCGACGAGTAAATTTTATAGGAACGCATGAATAAAAGTTATTATCCTGCAAACACAGGTCCTTTGTGGCAGAAACTTCTTCCCCTTGCACCTAAGAAAATTTTCACCTCGATGCCACGGCCCCTCACACACCACGATATTTTCGAAAATCGTCTTTATTTCTTTGTCAGAACTCTCGTTATCCTGTGGTTCTTCGAAGAGTTCTTGCCAAAGTTATTGTGAGCGGTGTTATCGTTGTTGTTGTTGTTGCACTTGCCTACTCATGTGTGCCAAGTGATCGGCCTTAGAGAAAATCATCGATTCACTCACTTGTTCGCAAAGAAACCCTTTGTGTTCTGGGCATTCGCATCGAAACGAATGATAAAAATTTCATAAAAAATCGTCTCCGAATGTGATGAAAAGAGAAATTTTGGGCTTGGGAGAAGGTGATATCCAGATGGCATCCTTGTAAAAGGAAATATTCTTCTTCTTCTTGACCCTAAGATGTAAACATTTTAAATTTTTTCCTAAATTTTGGATGATAAGGATATGCTAAACATCTTAAAGAACCTTCTTTGGACTCATTCTTCAAGACTCCAGATTAAGAGACAATCATAAAAACACATAGGGAGTATTTCCAAGAAAAGTGCTTTCAGAGCTTTCATCGCTGGAGAATCGTTGCTGATCAGGGAGCACATACTTTCTCTCTTTCCCACACGTTCTCACTCTTCCTCCCTATCTTCTCTCCTTCTCTCCCGTGCTCCACACAGCGAATGACGCATTGTTATTCCGCTGTGTATATTTTTCCACTTAGCTGACTTCGTTCACAGTTTTGCGTAAATCGCAGTGGGAACGGAACCGATTCCAGAGAAACAGAAAATTTCGAAGATTTTTCCGTTGGTTCTCTCTTTTGATCGTTTGAACCTGTTGTTATTGTTGTATTGACTAGTTTCTGTTCTATTTTTCCTTATTTTCTTCTTTCTTGATATTTTTTTCTTTGTTATCTTCGCATCCTGCTTCTGCTTACACTTCCTTCTCTCTCCTGTGTTTAGGATTCTTCGTTTATTTTCTGAATAATTTTTGTCATTTTTATCCCGTGTTCATCACTTAAACTTAAATTTCTGGTTGACTGTTGGCACTCAAATGATCCACGGTGTTCACTATCATCATTGCAACAGGACTTTCATCTTCATCATGAGAAGGGCAGCGACTCCACCAAAAACTCTATTTGACTTTCTATTCTATTGAAATTTCCATCCTTGCTGAAATAGTCGTCGCCATTCAACTAAAGCTTCAACTGCAGCTAAAACATAATCATCATCATCAGTAGCAAGCGTCGGACAGCCCAGCCTGTGCTATTCGTTCATCATCCTCGCCCCTTTTACTCGATCATAATCATCAGGTTTCTTCATTCTCCCTTCCTCTCCCGGGCAAGTGCGGACAAACGAGTGTCCGGAAACTCATCGTCAGGATGCGGAGTCGCATTATGTTCCACGGATCCTGGAATGCACGAATTTCACTCCGTTTGGCTCGAATCAACGTTCTCGTCGTTGCAAAGGATTCGCGCAAGGACATCGCGAACGGTTGAGTTCGGTTGCTACGGAATGTCCTTGAAGCTCCAAGAGAGAGTGAAAGAGTCACAGAGAGTGATGAGTGAGACAGAGGTAGAGATGAGTGAGCGAGCAACGTAAATTCACAATTTCCTTTTTCCCCTCTCTAACTCCGTCTTTCTCTCACTCTGTTTGCTTTTCACTTTGTCGAGATTCGTCGAGTGCAAATGAGTGAAAGGACATGAAAGTCCTTTTCACTGACAGCGAGTGCATGTGAATTCGTATGTTTGTCTGTGTGTGTGTGTGTGTGTGTGGGGTTATTCGTAGCGCGTGTATCTTATCATTTCACAGTTTAACAAATTGAAAGGAGTCCACTTTGAGCCCCCGCCTTCCTCTTTTCTTTATGAGTTTCTCTTCCGTTCGTTCCATTGAAGCAACTGCAATCCGCCGGTGAATCCCTAATAAACTGTTACCTGCTACTCATTGACTTGTGATCCCATCCTTTTCTCCTATCTCTCTTCTCTTCTCCGGTCTTATTCGCCCATTCACTTATTCACTCATTCCCCCATTCACTGATTCTCCCATTCACTCATTCTCTCATTCTCTCATTCGCCCCATTCATCGCCTCGCGTTCATTCACTCGTTGGCTTCAATCATTTCCTCTCATTTCCGCTCGCCAATGGACCAAAGGCTTCTCGTCCTCTGTCGTTCTGTATGAAAAGAATCATGGCGGATACGAAGAACTGACCATCAGTCTGTCCAACTGTACGTTTGTCTGTCCAAATGTCCGGTTGTCTGTCTGTCCTTTTCTCCATCCGACTGTCGTTATGAGTTGACTGAGATCTGGTGTTACCTTCGTTTATTGTGGTCAATTTGCGAGCATTGAGAACTCAATCGAAGCTCAAGTCGTTGGGGATGAGGTGAAAATCAAAAGGTCATTGGGGAAGTAGAGAAAATCGAAAGGTCGTTGGGGAAGATGGATGAGAAAAAAAAGTAACGAAAGTTATTCTCGCACCTGAAGCTTCGTCTTTGATTGGGTTTCTTTCTTAATTTTCTTCTTTCGTTCTTCATCTCTTCACCTTTATTTCTGTGGTTCTCCATCTAACTATGAAAACACCACGAATATTTCAGAAATACCAGAGAGAATGAGAGAGAGAGAAAATTAAACAGAGGATGACTTTAGTTAACTAGAATCAAGAGTCGTCCGCAGGATTTTTCGCTGGCCGCATCGACCGCAGTCATCCCCAGATCCCACCTCAGACCCACACGTTCCTCAAAACTTATCATCAATTTTATGATTTCTACCATTTCGTGCGACAACAACAAAAGAAGCCAAGGACGATGTCGACTGAGAGCAATGAGCAATGTGGCGGTCAACGAGGACCACAGGACGAGGTTGGGACGTTGGTCCCAGAAGCCCCATGAGCAAGTCGTAAAAAAGTTCATTACGCATAAATTGCAACGCATCCGTCGTTGACGTCATCGTCAAAGTCCTTGGCGGCACCGTCGTCATTGTTGTCGTCGTCGACGTCCTTATTGTTGTGATTGTGAGGACTCACAGTCGTCCGGATATCCTCGAGTGGTGAGGGTCCTCGGGGTCCTTCCTTTTGTTGTGTTTTTTATGACACTTTTAATAGTTCGCCCGCACATGGGAGGCATTAGCGAGAGGTTCGTGGGCCAGTTGATGTCCTGATTGATTGATCTAGAGAAAAGATAGAGAGGGCAAGAAATAAATGAAACGCAACTAAAGTTCTGTAACAGTTTCGTCACTGTATTGATAAAGACACATCAAGAGATGGCACAACGAAGTGTGTGTGAAGAGAGTCAGAGTTGGAGGAGATCGGGGAGTTCTTCACCTATTTTTAACTTCCGCTGGACTAAATAACAGTTTCCTCCTTTCACAAATGCTGTTTTCCCAGAAGGAAAATCTCTTCGTGGAAGAAGAAAAGAAATATACAGACAATCAGAAGTCCAAAAGTCTCTTTACTTATTTTTTAGCTAACGCATTCTTTTCATTCTTTTCTTGTCCCCTTATCTCTCCCTCACTATCTCTCTCTCTCTCTCTTTCGGAAGAATTTTGTCGCGCAAAGGCAACGACATAGGAGTCCAATAAAATTGCGATGCCCGGACAATTTCAAAGAGTTTCCATTTCCAATGAATTTTTTCCTTATTTACGCGTCGTCGAGAGTCAAAAACAAACATTTTTCCGAAGACGTCGTCGCCAGCGCCAAACGCACACAGATATCGGAGCGACACAGCGATTTATTTCCAATAAAAATTCAAATTTTGCAATAAAAATTCAAAATTTGCAATAAAAATTCAAAATTTGCAATAAAAATTCAAAATTCAAAATTTGCAATAAAAATTCAAAATTTTCAATAAAAATTCAAATTCAAAATTTCAAAAATTCAAAATTCAAAATTTTCAATAAAAATTCAAAATTCAATAAAAATTCAAAATTTAATAAAAATTCAAAATTCAAAATTTTTAATAAAAATTCAAAATTCAAAATTTTTAATAAAAATTCAAAATTCAAAATTTTTAATAAAAATTCAAAATTCAAAATTTTTAATAAAAATTCAAAATTCAAAATTTGCAATAAAAATTCAAAATTACAAATTTCCAATAAAATTTCAAAATTTTCAATAAAAATTCAAATTCAAAATTTCAAAAATTCAAAATTTTCAATAAAAATTCAAAATTCAATAAAATTCAAAATTTAATAAAATTCAAAATTCAAAATTTTTAATAAAATTCAAAATTCAAAATTTTTAATAAAATTCAAATTCAAAATTCATTTAATAAAATTCAAAATTTTTAATAAAATTCAAAATTCAAAATTTCAATAAAATTCAAAATTAAAATTTCAATAAATTTCAAAATTTTCAATAAAATTCAAATTAAAAATTTCAAAAATTCAAAATTTTTAATAAAATTCAAATTCAAAATTTTTAATAAAATTCAAAATTCAAAATTTTCAATAAAAATTCAAAATTTTCAATAAAATTCAAAATTTTCAATAAAAATTCAAAATTTTCAATAAAAATTCAAATTTTCAATAAAAATTCAAAATTTTCAATAAAAATTCAAAATTTTCAATAAAAATTCAAAATTTTCAATAAAAATTCAAATTTAAAATTTTCAATAAAAAATTCCAAATTTAAAATTTTCAATAAAAAATTCCAAATTTAAAATTTTCAATAAAAAATTCCAAATTTAAAATTTTCAATAAAAATTCCAAATTTAAAATTTTCAATAAAAATTCCAAATTTAAAATTTTCAATAAAAATTCCAAATTTAAAATTTTCAATAAAAATTCAAATTTAAAATTTTCAATAAAAATTCCAAATTTAAAATTTTCAATAAAAATTCCAAATTTACAATTTTCAATAAAAATTCCAAATTTACAATTTTCAATAAAAATTCAAAATTTACAATTTTCAATAAAAATTCCAAATTTACAATTTTCAATAAAAATTCCAAATTTACAATTTTCAATAAAAATTCCAAATTTACAATTTTCAATAAAAATTCCAAATTTACAATTTTCAATAAAAATTCCAAATTTCAATTTTCAATAAAAATTCCAAATTTACAATTTTCAATAAAAATTCCAAATTTACAATTTTCAATAAAAATTCCAAATTTACAATTTTCAATAAAAATTCCAAATTTACAATTTTCAATAAAAAATTCCAAATTTACAATTTTCAATAAAAATTCCAAATTTACAATTTTCAATAAAAAATTCCAAATTTACAATTTTCAATAAAAAATTCCAAATTTACAATTTTCAATAAAAATTCCAAATTTACAATTTTCAATAAAAAATTCCAAATTTACAATTTTCAATAAAAAATTCCAAATTTACAATTTTCAATAAAAAATTCCAAATTTACAATTTTCAATAAAAATTCCAAATTTACAATTTTCAATAAAAATTATAATTCCAAATTTAAAATTTTCAATAAAAATTCCAAATTTAAAATTTTCAATAAAAATTCCAAATTTAAAATTTTCAATAAAATTCCATAAATTTAAAATTCTTTAATGACATCTAGATTACGCATTAAAAAATAATTTGACATTTCAACAAAATTCTGAAAAATTTAAAGAAACTCCGGGAACGCAGAACCTTTAAAGTTACCTCGCGATTTTTTAAGCTTTCATACATGGGTAGCCCGGGGGCGCTAGTATCTAATATATAAAAGAAATATAAATAATGTATACTTTTCCAAATTTATAATAAATAAAAATTAAATAGAGAAAAATAAAGCTAATGTATATAATAAAAAATGTGATATCCTTGTGAATGCCTAGGACGCTGTAGTTCACTGGGTTCTGAGAGAGGCAAAACTGAAAACACCAACGACAACAGCAGCTGCTTCTGGAACAACAAAAGCGAGAAGAACAGTATAAATTCAATAAAAACAATAGAAACAAATACAAATAGCTAAAATAACAACAACAAATATCAAAATTATAACAAAATAACAACAAAGAATAACGGAAGAACAAAAAATTAAAAAATAACAACAACATGGGGAACAACAAATAAGAAAATATCGGGAACAACAAATAAGAAAATACCAGGAATAACAACACTACAACAACAATTGTTGCAACAACACACTAGCAGTCGCTGCAACATCACGAAACAAAACTGACAACAACAACATTTGAGGCAGCTAAAAAAACAAAAGAGACGGAAACTATGAAAATAGAAAGAGACCGACAGACGAGACGAGGACACGGGGTGGATGGGGGGAAAGGTGGAGAGGTTGCGGGACGAGGATGACGAGCTGCCTGGCTGGAGGATCCATAGACGAGGAACCAGAGGAGATTGAAAAGCTGCGAAGGAAGCGAAGCTTCTGCTGAAGGTCGTGGAATCGCCGAATGCGGAAGTGGCGGCGACCGACAAAGAGTGGAGAATGACTACAGGGCAAGAAAGAGAGAGAGGGAGGGAGAGGGGAAGATTGTGTGGGGGGATGGGATGGTGGAACTTCGTTCGTTACCGAGAAAAATTTGCCCAGTTACTTTTGTTTGCTCCCCAAATCCCAGTTCAATTTTATCTGTTAAGCAATGAAGCCAAAAATGTAGTTCGCCATCGCAAGGACGATGTGGCGTGGCCAAAACCACCAGGGGAGGTGGCAGAGAGGACGAGGGGTGTTGGTGGGAGGACAGTGTTTGCAGCTTCCGCTTAAAGATGGGTTTCCCATAGTTCGTCTCTCGTCATCCCACTACATCTATATTTCTTTATCTCTCTCGATTTCTGTGTCGAGTTGCATTCTTACAAGCGTTGTTGCTGCTTCTTTGGATATTGAATTTGAATTTCAAAAATAATAAAAATGACGTGGCGACGGTTGCATTGAGTAGGGGAAGGAGATAGGGAGAGAGAGAGAGAGAGTGAGACAGATGGATGGGAACCTGCAGTGGTCGAAGAGAAGTTGAAAGAATACGGATTGGTGAAAAAGACTCTAGTTCCAGAGAGAGATAGAGAATGAAAGACAGGGTGCGATAGAGAAAAAGATGAGAGAGAAAGAACAAAATTAGATAGGAAGAGAAAGAAAAACTAGCAAAGCGAAACATCGCGAGCGTGGAACGGAACCGGAAACGGATCGATTGCTCATTAAAAAGACATCAAAAAATTCGAGATAAATTAAAACGACTTTTCCACATAAAAATGAAGGACACGAATGAAAGAGTGAGAGAGGGAACGAAAGAGTGATAGTTGAAAGAAAGGAAACAAATAAAAATGGGAGACAAAAAACAAAAAAAAACCTAAATGAAGTAAAAACTACGCGGAAATTGAGAAAACATTCCAAGGTTGAAAAAATTGCAGCGACGTCGACTGGATTCGGTCAGCGGCGGACAGTTGACACAAGCTCCAATACACTAACACAAGCACACATACACACACACACCCTAGTGCAAACAAGGACACTCCGCACGAAATGACGTCCTGTTTGGCAACTGGATCGAGGCCTCGTCCTGTCACTCGCAGGACTCTGCAGTAATTCGAGTGGTGCGAGTTTTCGATTGCGATTGAGTTGGTTTTGGTTATTTTTGGCATTGTTATTTTTGTTGTTTTTACTTTAGTTGTTATTTTCACGGGAGGATCGGTTTGTTGGTTGTTATTGTTGTCGTTGTTGTTTTATTGTCAAAGCTCTTCTTATTGTAGTTGCCGTTGTGGTTTTGGGACTTAAATTCGAATTTAAAACAACGCCGACTTGTTTCGCTCTCCCTCTGGTTATATCTCCATCACTATCGCTCACTCCATCTTTTACTTCCTTCATCTACCTTTCTCCATCTCTCCTCCATCGCTTCCCTCAACCTCCATCCTCTCTCTACCTTTCTCTCTCTCTTTCACTGGTGTACATCCCTTTTTCGCAATCGTCACTCCAGTAGCGTGGAAATTATTTTCGAATAAAATCCTCTTGTTGCTGGGGAAATCAACAGGATATCCTTCCACTACTTCGGTTCAAGGATCCTCAACAACAGCCGAACTCCATCCGTTCCTCTCGTCCCTCCTTCTCTTGGAGGGGGGCCACCGTGATCCATTCACGCCAACAGATGGCGTTCGGAATTAAAAACTCGTGAAAGCTTCTGATTTATCAGCATCGTGTCGTGTCGTGTTGTGTCGCGTCACGTGACGTGATGCAAGGACGCCAGAGCGAGGACATGCTTGACAAAATGGACGAGAGCCGGCAACGGGCGATAAACGGGAGCGAGCACGCGATAAAAGATGGCTGCCGAATGCTAAATGGCGATAACAACAAGAACAACAACAAAAACAGTAGCAACAACAAGAATAATCGAGAAAGAAAAATTCAAATAAAAACGATAACAAGCTAAACAAAAATATAACAACAACAACTGTCGGGTACAATGAATACAATAACAATGAGGGGGAAAATAAATACAACAAACATACCTAGGAAAATCAAAACAACAAGAAAAAGGGGGAAATATAAAAACAACAACCATAAGAGGTAAAAACCAAACAACAATCATAGGAGGAACAAAAAACAACAAGTAACAATTACAACTAAAACAACGAAAATAACAACTACAACAAAGAGAAAGACAACGACATCGAACAACAAACAACATTTGAACTGACATTTAATTTGACAATGGAACAAAATGGCGCACAGCAACAAAAACGGAAGCGAAAGATGGCGGCGACGATGACGGAAGTAGAGTGAGATGGATAGTAAGAGAGAGAGAGAGAGACAGAGCGAGACTGAGAGTGAAAAAGATCGACTGCGAGAAGATGTAGAGGAAATCACAGAGAGTGAAGAAATTTAATTTCAAAAACAAAGGCATTCGGCAAATACAGAGAGAGAAAGAGAGAGACAGAGACAGGAAGAAGAGATTGACAGAGAGGGAGAAAGGGAGCGACGCCGCCAAGACGGAAATGAAAGGTCCAAGAAAGAGGAACGTTGGTGAAGAAAGAGGAAGGGAGAAAGAGCGAGACCGATGCTGAACAATTCTTCGAGCTTTCGAAATATGCTTTACGATTTTTTACTTCGTCCCTCTGCTCGCATTTCGATGACGGCTGCCGAGAAGGCTGATTGAATGACGACCAGAGAGTGGGAAAGAGAGCAACAGAGGGAAGGAGAGCGAGAGAGAGAGTGTGAGAGAAAACCAATGCCCAAGGAGCCTACATCGCCCAGGCGGGAATCAAATGAATGAGTGTCGAAATGAACGCAACGAAGGACTTTCGGAGGACTCACAGCAATTGAGAGCGACAGAGAGGTGGTTGAAAGGAGAGTGAATTGCGCAACAAGGACGACTGAGGCAACAACACCAACTGATGGGAAAACAACAACAACAACAGTACAAGTGGCAAGGACATTAGATGGAATCGACGCAATCAATCACTCGTAAATTAAATTTCTCGCGGCTCTTGGCTGCGATTAAATGTGAAATGGCGCGCGTCGCTATTTGCTGCAGTGGCCATTTTTCATACCCCTCCCTCTCACACCTCACCCTCTCCCTCCCTCACTCTCTCCTTTCCGTCTCTTTTGTATCCATCCTTTGATCGGTGCTCGACGTGGTCACCAGAAGTTTCAACTTGATTTCCTCCTGGTTCCCAGCTTATTCAATTTTTATATATTTTTTTGCAATTATTTTTTTTCATTTTTTTTTTACTTTTATTCTTCTATTTTCATTTTTTTGTCTACTTTTATTCCGCTATTCTCCATTTTTTTCTGCTTTTATTCTTCTATTTTTCCACTTCATTAGTTCTGAATTTTTCCTTCTTTATATTTCGTTTCTAATTCGTTTCGTTCTATGAGTTTAGTTTAGTTCTATTTCTGGTTCCTCCCTTTTCTCTCTTTCGATTTTCTTGAGCATTCTCCTCACTCTACTTTAATTACATCATTTGTTCTCTCTCTTCCCAGCTCATACTTTATCTTCTTAGTTACTTTTTCCCTTTCTCACGTCCTCCTTTCCACGAAGGGATTGTGACCTTCGCTTCCTTCTCAATCTCTTGCCCCACTTTTCCGCACTATCTCCATCCTTCTCATCGACCTCGTTCCAGATCTTATACTACAAGCCATCCATCCAATCATCCATCCCCCCATTCATTACATATTTCCATCCAGCCTAAAATATCTCTTCTTGATTTCCCACAAATGGCAAATAAAGATGGCGACCTTCGGCAGCATTCGCCATCTTTGTCGTCATCGTCGCCATCATTTGTCGTCATCGTCGCCATTCTTTGTCGTCATCATCGCCATCCTTTGTCGTCATCATCGCCATCGTTTGTCGTCATCGTCACCATCTTTTGTCCTACCAAACGACGGAAGCGGAATCAACTCGCAGAAGTCGTTGCTCAATTTTCGGCACACGAAAGCGTTGGAGGCTCCCACTCGATTTTGCTGGTGTCGTTAACTGTTCTTGTTGTAATCATTGTTGTTGTGCTCAGTGCTGTAATCATTGTTTTTCTACTCATTGTTGTTGTACTATTGTTGTTGTACCATTGTTGTTGTACCATTGTTGTTGTATCCATTGTTGTAGTTGTTTTTGTCGTACTTCAGCCATTTCCCGAAAACGAATGCTGCGTGAAGTTTATTAGCCGCCGTCTCCTCGAACTTGAATCGTCCGCGAATTCCATTCATCCAGCCTCCGGGGCAGGGAATGAGCCAACGATAAGCCTCTGGAGGGCCGAAAGAGAGATGGGTAGATGAAGAAGAAGAGGATGGCAAGAGGAGGAGTCGGTCGTTCAAGCCAAGATGAGGAGGCGTAAAAATATTAAGGAACGTAAACAGTTTATTTTAATGCGCTCGGTGGCGATGGACGAACGTCGAGTTGCTAATAAATAACTGTGTTGTTGCTGTCAATGATGTTGTTGTTGTTTTTGTCAATGTTTTTGTTGCCGATTTTGTTGGGATTTAGTCTCTTTGTTGTTGCTGCTTTAGCCTGAAGCTTCTGTTATGTAAACCGGAAACAAGAAGGAACTACCGAGAGATAGGTATATAGGAAGAGTGCGAGAGCGAAAGAGAGGGGAGAGAAAGTAGGACGAGAGTGAGACGATGTTTCTGAAACCGAGAGATGATGATGAATTGCGCTGATGAGTCTGTTGGGAGCCGCCTCGAGCGTCTGCCTCTTGGCGGTGAAACGTGGCGAAAATGAATTTTCTTCTTAAATGAATTTCACTGAAATTCTTTTTCCTCACCTCCCCCCATATTCCCTTTCTCTCCCTTCAACTCTCAGTCGTTCTCTATCTGTCGCTTTTTCTGACTCTTGTCTCATTTCTGGTTATTTTACAGCTCGCGTGGTTTTTGTTGTTTTTAACGGCTTAAACCCAGTTAGAAGCACGCTAATTACCGTAATTAGCAGCCAGTTAAAGCGACCCCAGCCTCGGGGCTGGCGAAGAAGATGAAAAGGATATGAGAGAGAGAGAGAGAGAGAGGGCGACAGAAGAAAAAGAGGGACAGCGGACGCTGTGGACAACCCAAGGAAGCGCTGAAATACGAAGACTCGACGAGCAACGGGGAAAAGGAAAGCGTTTTTTATCGCTGGCTTTCTCGATAACCTTCCAGGATGAGGCAAAGGCTTGAGTAGGCCAAGAAACTCAGACCTGAGAATATATCCCGATGTCAAATTGAATAAATGTGAAGAGAAAGAAGAGAATATATCCCGAATATCAAATAGAATAAATGTGAAGCGAAAGTGAAGGAAATTAGAAAGAGAGGGTGAAAATGAGGGAAATGAAACATTCCATCGACAAAGTTCAATTGATGATCTTCAGCCACGTTGTTTCGACTTCTGCTTCTGGGTTTCGTACGATCGATCGAATTAGCTGGCGAGATTCATATCTCCTCCCTCCCTCTTGGAGACCTTGAATGCAGAAATGGACTCTGGGGGACCTCGATTGGGGAGGTGGACTTTGCAGAAATTGAAACTTCACGGGACATTCGCCGTCAACGCGACACTTAATCAAAAGGCGGGCGCTAGCGAGCGAAAATTTATGACGACGCCAGGGCTGCGAAGTGCGGCCAGGGCTGTGCAATTTATGAACTCCTCACATGCGAACGTGGCTGGGGCGCGTCGACGGCAAATAAATTAACGCCGGGCCACGCATGTCCTGCCGAATCGACCGACAGACAGACAGACAAAAGGACAGACGGATGGCGCTCAAAGTGACACTGGATGGGAGGAGCAGCGTGAGAAGAGGGTGGCAGAAAGTGAACGGAAGTGACTGAAAGCGACCGAAGACGCGGCGAAAGCGACGACGAACGTCCGAGCAAAGTTTGTCAATTATGTAAATGGAGAAGTTTCACTCTAGCCCGACGCAGAGGGAGTCGCAAAAGAGTTACGAAGAGATCGAGAGAGAGAGAGAGAGCAGAGCCAAAAGACAGAGATCGAAGGGGGAGAAGAGATGGTTGAGGATGAAGCAATCATAAGTGTCAAGGACATGGAGTCTTCGGAAGGAAAATTATAATATAATAACAAAATGTGTTGAGGTAGATATTGAGAAAGATATTCGGAAATGTTTTGGGAAAGGTAAGGGGAAAGATTTCTGAAAATGATTTAGGAATGGGTTCGGGAAAGGTTTTAAAAAGGTCTTGAAAAGGTATTAAAAATGCTCCGCGCAAAAGTATAGTGAAATTTAAATTCCGCATCCATCGTCCCCGAAACACATCCGTTCGAAATTGTGCTGGCGCAAAAATACAACGAGAAAAAAATATCCTTTGTGGGCGACATTTTGCGCCGGATGTCGTCGCAAACGCCACACTTCCGGTCGCGTCATTTTGTGCATATTTCTTCGTGCTTAGTCGCCGCAGCTTTTCATCAAATTCTCATCTGCGCCGCTTCAATTTTCATCCCTCTGCTCCCTCAGCGAACCCATGTTCCGACTTTGTGAGACTCACTTCCGGCGACAGGAAGCGCTTATTCTTTGTGCTTTTCCCCTCTACGAGGGACCAACTGCCCGAGCTTGAGCAAGGAGGAGGCTTCGTCCTTCGTCGAACCGAGCTGTGGTCACGAGGGGATTCGACAGGCGAGCAACGAAGCAACCTTTTGTCGTTGTTTTCGCCTCTGTTGTTGAAGTCATTATTTATATTTTGTTCTTTGTTTTCACTTCACTTTGACCATGATCTCGCAGGCAAACCCTCCAAAGCACTCTTCATTCCTAGTGATCGTTCGATATTCTCTTCCCATCCTTCTTGTTTTGTCCTTCAACTTTGTCCTGGAACTGAGCAAAATTTAAGCGGCTGACATTTGCCGATTCAGAGCGAGATTGAGAGAGAAATAGGATTCAGATTGGGATTGAGAGAGATATTGAGGTTGGGATTGAGAGAAATGTACGGAGCATGGAAATCTCACACACACACACATTCACATATATGCGCGCATGTATGTGTGTGTGAGTTTGGGATTCTGCACGCCCCAATAAAGCTGTCATTAGTCGAAGCGATACGTAATGAGAAGCTCAGCCGGAAGCGGCTCGGAAGCGGCTTCCGGTGCGGCACCTTAATTTCCTGTTCATTAAAATTAATGGCTTCAGCGCATCGAGTGTCGTCGGCATCGCCCTTGTCGTCGTCGACCGAGTCGGTCGCGAGTCGGTCGCGAGTCGGTCGCGTGTCGTCGCGTCCTGTCGTCGGATTAATTGCAGCTGTTGTTCTTGTTGCTCTTGTTCTTGTTTTTGTTGCTCTTGTTGTTCTTGTTCTTGTTTCTGCTGTTGTTGTTGTTGTTGTTGTTGTTAATCATCATCTCGTCTCTGTTGTTCTTGGGTTAACGTCTACCACTCTCCTTTCCCTCAACTCTTTAATCCCATTTCATCCAGGTTCTTCAGGGATTCTCCATCGTCCTCATCCTTATGGAGATTCGTGGAATGCAATTAAAAAGCGCGAGAAGCGGGAATTTCTCGGAAATCATCAGCCTTTGGACAACCGAGGCAAGAACGCGAAAACTGCTCAGCTGCTGTTTGTGAATCGATTCGACGAGTGAGGTTTCATCGGAATCCTTTGACTGATTTTCGTCGCTTGATGGAAGTTCGCAAAGGACGAATTCCATGGAACGAAGTGATAATTTTACAGTTCTTTCACTCAAACTCTGTGTCCCTCAATTTCTGTCTCGAGTTTCATTGACGAATTGAAAGAAAAATTTCGCAAAAGCCTCAACTCAATAACAGAAACAACTACTACAACAACAGCAACAACAGTAACATCAACAACAACAACAGTAACATCAACAGCGATCCAACCACGACAACAACAAAATCCGCAAACCAACCACGGCAGCGACAATTCCAACAGAAGATAATAAATACCTGCTGCTCTTCTGGCTCTCTCTCTCTCGTTGGACGAATGATGGTTTGCTTCCATCCATCTCTCTCTACGTCTCGCTCTAATGGCACCCATCATGCACGTGGTCCACGCATTAATGTCTCTGACTCACTCCTCACCGCCCTCAGACGCGATCACGCATCCCGGTACGATGGCTCCAATACAGGATGCAGGTCGGTCCATCCGACTTCCGGTCGTTGCCAGGAAATTATGTTGTTGCTCGTGTTGTTATTGTTGCTGCTCTTGTCGTTATTGTTGTTGCTCGAGTTGTTATTGTTATTGCTCGTGTTGTTGTTGTTTCTGTTAGGTCGTTGGTCGCTCCATTTAAGGTTCTTCGAGATGCATTTAATTTCGAAACCGCAGTCGAGATGGAATCTCTATGGAGGAGGCAACGCAAAACTACAATAACAAAAATGAACATCGAACTCTAACAAAAAAAACTCAACTCGAACAACTATAACTTCATCAACAAAAACAACACACAAAGGCTACAACAATAATAACATCATCATCATGAAAGGAAAAACAACATGAGTTCAGTTCAACGACGACGATGATAGCAATAACAATAACAACTATAAAAATAACAACAATTACAACAACGAAAACAATTATAACAACAACAACTTTAGTATAACAACACAACTACATAAGTATCTACAACAAACACGATGGTGGTACAAACAAAACAACAACGTAGACAAGGATGTTGTTAATACAACAGCAACAACAAGAATGTTGGTAGTCCAACAACAACAAGGATGTTGGTAGTCTAACAACAACAAGGATGTTGGTAGTATAATACCAACAAAAGCAACTATACAAAAGAACAACACGGAGAGGAAGAAGAACCAACTCAAACCCACTCGGACAGCTGGATCGAGGGATTATAATAAAGCACTTTTCAATTTGGAGAACGCACTTAGCTGCTGAGTGCGAATACGAGAGTCCCGTGCGATCTTCCATCTCCTTCCCTTCTCCTCTCTTCTCCTCTAACGCTGATCTCACTCTCCTCTCTCAACCAACATCATGTTGAACCGCACTCGGAACAAGGATGAGGAGGACGAGGATGCATTTGTGCTGATGACTTTTGCTTCAGCTCAAGAGCCGAGAGAGTGGGATTTTGCGGGATTGAGGAAGAGGGAGAGAGAGTTTGGGGTGAGTCAGAAAGAGAGGGAGAGAGCGAGTGAAAGGGGAAAGCGATGAACGTGTTGAGTCCAATCACACTCCAAGGACGAACATCAGCGATGTCCAGCATGTTGCCGCCTGGGCGCAGCATCGCACGAAACACAACGACGAACACGCCAAAGCAAGGCGGAGGAAGAAGGAATTTCGAGAACGAAGAACGCCAGAGAGATAGAGAAGAGATGGAGGGAGGGATGGGATGAGAGAATGTGGGGGAAAGGAAGAGAGATTGAAAGGAGAAATGGAGAATAAGAGTGGGATATAGAGGACGAGGTAGAGAGAGAGAGAGAACTATCGCCAGGGAGTACGTGAAGGAAGCTCTGCTGGTGACTTCCGAGCTTCCACTTCATTCAGTCGACTCATCAATTACGTCGACCGGGCGAGTCCTTATCGTGCCTTTCGGCTGCCGAGCAGCTCTTGGGGGGCCGAGTCGAGAGGTCCGACAACTGACGGCACCGGAAGGCACGTGGGAGAGAGTGAGAGGTGAGGTGAGGAGAAAGGAGAAAGTGGGATGAGGAGATAGTTAGATAAGGAGCGAGAGGGATGGGAATTAGGGATTTCGTGTGGTCGGCGAGGAAGAGGTAATAAATTTATTGAACGTTGTGGATGAGGAGTTCGATAGTAGCGACGACGACGGCTATAAATACAACAAAAATATTATTAACGACAGGTACAACAGAACGGCAAAAACAACAACAATAATAACAATAACAACAAAAACAAAAACAACAAACACAACAATAACAAAATCAACAATAATAACAACAACAAGAGGAAACTAACAACCACACGATGGCTCTGTTAAACATTAAAACTATACGGATTTCCAGGTGCCAGGATATCGTTTTTGTTGTAACTAGTTATTGTTGTTCTAACTAGTTTTTCGTTGTTGTAACTGCTGCTGACACGATATTTATGATTTGTTTGTTGCTGTTATTGTTGTTGTTGTTATAGAACCATGGCAACAACTATGTATGTCGTGATCCATGGATCCGTCGATAGCAACACAAACGGGGAGATGAGGGAACGGAAGTCAGCCGGATAAGCGGGATTGAGTGAAGGGAGAAGGGAAATGGGCGAAAACGAGAGAGAAAAAGAGAGTGAGAGAAAGAGGTTGGAGGAATCGTGAGCACACCGACGACGATAACGACGAGGTGCGACGACCCACTCTGAATATCCTTTCTACGCTCCCAGTTCA
Organism: Coelopa frigida; assembly: GCA_017309665.1. NCBI lineage: Eukaryota > Metazoa > Arthropoda > Insecta > Diptera > Coelopidae > Coelopa > Coelopa frigida. Next base: position 23,642,238 of record CM029562.1, read on the forward strand.
AGGATCGATTGAAGCCTTTTAGAGCTCGTTGAACATTATCCCAAGCGAAAATTATGTTTGTTCATTGGTGTTTGAACATGAATTGAAAGTAGCATTAGGAAGAACATTTAAGTAGTCGAGGATTTTAATGGAAAATATTTTCCAAAAGCAAACATTTTTTATTTGAAATAAGAATTATTGTTTGAAGAAAGAATTATTATTAGGAGCAGGAATTAAATTATTATTTGAAATCAGAATTAATATTTGAAGCACGATTTGTATGAATATAATAAATAAATATTATTATTTAAAGAAAGAAATATTATTTGAAGTAAGAATTATTTTGTAAAACAAGATTTATTATTTGAAGTAATAGTTATTTTTATATGCATGAATTATTATTTGAATAATAATTATTTGAAGCAAGAATTATTATTTGAAGTAAGTATTATTATTTGATGTTAGAATTATTTGCAGTAAAATTTATTGAAAGAAATAAATATTTTTTTAAGCAAGAATTATTGTTTGAAAGAAGAACTTATATTTGAAACAAGAACTAATGAACTAAAACATGGTATGCGAGAATTGAACAAGAAATTTGAAACGACTGTTGAAACCAAATAGATTTTTTCAGAAATGCTGAATCCCACAGTGACCTTGACCCAATGTGGATGGTGAAGAATTTCTTTTGGTGTAGGATTCAAATGCCAGAGCACTTGACGAGAGCCAAACAGAGAGAGAGAGAGAGAGAGAGAATGAACTACGATGCAAATCCTCTGAACCGTATCAGTGATCAACTAACACATGTGTAGTTAATCCTCTTTGGAAGCACTTGCCTCATCCGACTCACACACTTCTCCATCCTCTTTCTCTTTTCCTTGTCCTCTTTCCTCTTGTCCTCTCCACCTTCCTCTTTTCCTCTCTTCCTTCCTATGTTTGTCTTCCTATTTTTATCTTCCTTGCCCTTCACTTGTCTCATCCCCATCTTCATTTTTTTCTCTCTCTCTCTCTGCGTCCTCCTCCACACATCTACAACCATGTGTGAGTAGGAGTTATCTGCCACATGTCATCGCCTTGATCCCCCCACATACGATGACCCACACGTGTTCCCCAGCCTGAACCCTCTTCAAATGCTAATTCCTCGGCCACAAGAAGCCTGCAGAACCTTCTCAAAATCTAGCAGAATCTGGTAAGAGGGAGATGGAGACAGGAGTCAGAGAGTGAGAATGAGATAGCGCTGCGGTTGGTTGATTAATCGCTGGGATTTCGCTGTGGACTCCGAGATATCCTCCACAATGTGGATTTTCTTGAGGCCAGGGCCAACGTCGAGCATGAAAAGGAACCATCTCTCGATATAGTCTTATCGGGCTGAAGCTGATCTGGTTTCACAATTCCCGGGTGGAACCGGGTGATCTGAGTTTGCTCTTCAATTAAAATTTAATTTCTCTAGCAGTGCTTCTGTTATCATTTTCATAATTCTTTTTAATTTTAATATGTGTATATGTTTCTATAGTTCGCTCCCAATTTGTTCTCGCTGCTGCTCCGCAACTTCCACCATTCAAAAAGGAAACCACTCCAACCGGGCTGTCCCGAGGCCATGCAATAAATTACCATGTTTTATCATGTGTTGGTATAAAAATTTTCATAGACTTTCGGCTGATAATGGAAAAACTTTGCCAAAGTCCGGATTTTCCTCACTCCCCCCGCTCCATTTTTGTTCCCTCTCAGCGAGTTTCGCTTTCGGCGCCGTCTTTATCCGGTATTTTTTTCCGAGATAGTTTTCATTAAGTGGTTGCCTTTGTTTATCATTCGACCCTTGCTTCGGTTTGGGGCTGTTTTCGCAGCATCCCGAGTCCGAGTCCGAGTCCGGACCCCAACCACACCCATGTCCATGGTTACCTTTGGTCTTTTCTATGGTCCGTTTTGCTCCGGTTCCGTTCGAAAACGTCGATCCTTTCGTGGAGATGAAACACAACAACAATTACAAAATGCAATTTTAATTATGAACGCCGAAGGAGAAACCTCTTTCCGGACAAGTTTGCGGTTAGTTTTGCCCACGGAGTTTCGTGGAAATTTCGAGATGGTTTTTATGCACGATAATTTTTTCAGAAAAAATGGATGAAAAGTGTTTCAGATAGTGAATATCTCTCTTATCAACAACGTGATAGCCCGAAAGAGAACAACCCATCTGAGAAGTTGTTCGTGCCCATGGTAAAGAAGGATTATTCTTTCTATGAAGCCTTTTTTTCCTATCATTGTTAAGGTATATTTCTCATGTACTAAATATTATTGATAGAAATAAGGTGGCTTTCGATCACTTTAACTAAAACATCATCGTCCTCTCGCCACCCGTCGTGACACGAACTCCTGACTTGGCTACACTTTGCCATGCATGCCGCCAACTAGTTCACGATATAATCGTTCGTCTACGTATCGAAAATTCAATCAATAGCAATTCTAGCTCAATTCGTCTCTCTTCTTCTGTCTGACCCAATCTGTCCCTGTCTCTGTCGCTCACCCGGGTCGTCGGTCAGCGACAATTGTCGGAGCAATCAGTGAGATTCGCTGACACGAATGAACCATGGAGAACTAATAAAATAATGGCGTCTGCGATTTGTTTGCAATCGTTTACATTCTGCAATCGATAAATCATTTCGACGTCGGTATCGAGTCCTGGCAGACAGAGTTAGAGAGAGACAAAGAGAGACTAAGAGAGAGAGAGTGAAAGAGAACGAAATAGTGAGAGGGTTCTGCAAGGTGTGGGGAAGTCATGGTAAATCTTGAACAGCGACTGTTGACCAGGACGAAGGATACAAATTGCTGCTCGTTAAGCAAATCACTACAATAACAACAACTGAAGTCCTTCCATTGATAACGATATTTGGTTTGTAGATGTCGGTGGACGTCGTGTGGACGTCTGGACTCCATGGCATAGCACACTTAGAGATAGAAGTCGTCGTTGAAATTTAAGTCATCCGTTTTATGTAAGTTTTCAAGAAACATTCTGAAGACTGAAAAAAAATCCTTATGAGAAAAGAAAGAACTCTCGTGAAAACTCTTTGCGAAAGAAATCTACAAATATTTATCGGTATTCCAAAGATAAGGAAGGGAAGCTTTGAGAAGCAGATAAAGCTTGAAAACACTTCTTGGAAGAGGAGGTCCTTTTCGCAATCTTCCGGTTGAGAGATCCTTCAAGGCTTTCACTTTCTATCTGTCGTAAGAACTTATTTCGATGTATCAATATATGTATCTTCAGCTAAAAACTCTCTCAAGGCGAGAAGTTGCCGATCGTGTTAGGAATTTATCCGCCTTCACTCGCGAGCGGAATTTCATTAGCAGCCCTTCGTTCTCGTTTCGCTTTCTTTGCCTTCTCCTTCTTCGACTTCATCGATTCGATTCTGTCAACGGCCAATTTCCCGCGCTGATTTTTCTTGCTTTCAACGAATTATGAACTTCGGGGAAATTCAGCGGCGAATCAGTTGGAGACGAACTTTGGCCAGAAAGCGCCCGGAATTCGAAAGTTTGTTTGTTTGGAAAACTTGCCGGCCACAAGGTTTTCCCAGCTAGCAGCTACAGCTTCGAAAGCTTTGAAAGCTGCTGCCATCGCGAGTATTTCGTTTTGTTATTGTAATTGAGTTCTTGTTGTTTTTGGTTGTTATTGTTTTTGTTGTTGTTGTTGTTCTATCTTTGATACTGCCCTCGGAGCAACTCAAAATGCAATTGATGTCTGCCAAAGTTTCCAAATGAAGTGAAAGCCAAAGAAACGAAACCAAAGAGAACGAGCGAAGGAAAAAGGAGTCGAGTGCAGAAAGAGATAGGAAGGGGGCGGAATGCAGTATATTGGAGTGAAGTGTATCATGAGAGTCGCGCCCGACTCCTGGCGAATCGAGAACATGTATAAATTTTTGATCGAACTTTGAAATTCGAAACTTTCGAACTCTGGCAACTTCGCTCTTTCTTGGGTTCCCTTCGCTTCGTGGCAGCGAGATGTCAAGACTTCCCACAGGGAGCGACTAAAAGAGGGAATGAGAGAAAAGAAGAGCGAGACCGAGATAGAGTGGGATGACCTTTTACAACGGAGGCAACAAAGTAGGTTGCCTACTTTTAGGCGGCACCTCGTTTCGTGTCTTCAGGACGAAGTCGTCGGTCTTTAAGTGAGATTTTCCACGGCCTTCTTTTCGGACACGAAGGACGAAGGAATACGAAATTCTATTTAATTTGAATTCGAAAAGGGGGTACTCTCTATCTTCCTTTTCTTCCTCTATTTCTCTGTGTCTCCCTCTCTTATTCTGTCCCCCATTAATAGCTGGCTTTTGATGCAAATTGCTTGCACGCAATAAGGAAGCATGCGATGGTGGGGGGAAATGTGGAAAACGGGCCACGACCTTCTGGGCCGCCCCCCTCGTCATGGTTCATTAGGGCTGAATTCATATTCGCTCTGCTCCGATGGCGTCTGCTGTTGTCCTTCCAATTGATTTAATGCGTTTTTTTTCGTGCTCTTCCTTCCTTTTCTATCGTCGGCTTCATTGTGCTCTGTCCTCATTTGTCACTCCTCGAACACTCTCTCCGTCTCTTTCCACCACTGTGCTCCTGTGCTCTCGCCGCAATCTTTCCTTCTCACTCACTCTCTTTTTTTTATTTCTTACTCTCTCACTCCCTATATCTCTCACTCGCTCCTTCTGTCCCTGGTTGATGCAATTCTTTCTCGTTGTCAGTTCGAAAATAATTGCATACTTTTGCGCTTCGAAGACAAAGGAAGTTTTTCTTTCGCTCTTTCACGCTCTTCTTCTTCTTTTCTCTTACTCGTACAATCTATCTGCCTCTTTCTCACCCTTTTCCCCTCTTTTCCATTCTCTGTCTAGTTCCCATGGTTTGGCGTCTTCGCTTGTTTTATTGTTTAATTTTTCTTTGCATAAAGTTTGGTGTTTGAAACGCATTTTTCATTAGTTGGAGCAAGTCTTCGATAGATGGCGCTGCCGACCCGGGTCCCGAGACAAGGCAAAAGGCTGCGACACATTCTCCAATGATCTCAATCGGTCTCTGTCACACTTTCTTCTCTGACTTTGGACCATCTTTTGTTACTTCATTTTTTCCGAAGTATCATTTGGGGACCATGGCGAGGACAACAAAGTGATGGCTATCGGAACTCAGATCAAGTGGAAACCCTTCTTCCGCCCTTTGTCGCCTCTCACTTTGGCTTTAATTGTTCGGAGGAATGTGAGGCGAGCGTTTCGTCCTCGTTGCTGCATGTCCTTGCAATTAAGGCGTCGCCATCGCTTCTTGGCCACCGCTATCAATTTATTTTTCCCCTCTCTTCCTCTCTTATTCTCATCCTCTCCATCTTATTTTTTTTCTCTCTCTCTCCTTTATTCTCCTTCTCTCTCCCTTGCGACCTCTGTGCCTTTTGATATTCTTCTTGCTTAATTGTCCTGCGCGATTTGCGACGCCCTTGGCCACTTGCATTTGTTTCGCTTCAATGGCATCGACAATTCAGATGTGTCATGCTTAATTACGATGTCCCAGGAAACCGACCGATTGCTTCTTTCTCTCCTTGTTCCTCTTTTCTCCTTCTCCCTCACTCTCTACATCTTCAACTCTCTCTCTCCCCTTGTCTCCTTAGTCAGAGCCTTGAGTTTCAATATTGAAGAAATGGATGAAATAAATTAATTTTTTTCACGAGTTTGCAATTAAAACTTTAAAAGGATGAGACAAAGAAACACATGCGATGATGAAGGAAAGAAGGCTGAATGACGATGAGGGCTGAGCGACCGAGAGAGACGACGACCAGAATATCGAGAGATGCCAAGACAGACGACTCGACTCCAGCCGTCGACAGGCTCGAATCGAGGACGAGCGACGATGGAGTTTAAGTTGAAATTCAAGAAAACGAATGGGAAGAAAAGTGAAATTGAGAGGACTGACGTAGGAAGAGAAGGGGGCAACGAAGGAAAAACGAGGACCGGAAAGAGTGGCAGCACCACGAGGAGGAGCCCGAGACGAAGGAGTTGGCGTGAAAAAGTTTTCGCTTATTGTTCGTGTTAAGAAAAGTTCGCATGTGTGCTGAAAGGCATCAGCAACAACAATAACAAACTAACATGCTACGAAATGAGCAACAAGGCTTCTTGAACAACAACAAAATCAAAAACAATAACAACAACAGAAAGTAAAACAACAATGGAACAAAGAAATGCAACTCGACGGTTAATTAAAATGTTTTCTTTGCTGTTGCAAAACTTCGTCCGGCGGATGGAGCGCAACCAAAGAAAGAAACTGAATGATGGAGAGGGTGTAGAACAAAGAGAACTGGGTTCAAGGGAGAGCGAAGGAAATGAGGAATAGCGGTAGGCAGTTGACGGCAGAAGGATATGCAAGATGTATTGTGTTTCATTGCATATTTTCAGCACCCAACAATGGGAAGGAAAAAGAAACTGCGAGAAAGGTTTTTCAATGCACAACATAAAACAATTTAACAGTTTCCATTTCACTTCATTTAAAAAAGGGAAACATCATTATTTTGCTCCAGGATTCGAGAACTTCTCGGAAATACTTGGTTTCTCATGATGGACTTTCGATCAGGCAAGAAATCGAGCTTTGTTTCCACTTATTCGTGATCACATAGGAGTAGAGTAATAAACCGCAATAGTGGTGAAGCCTTGAGAAGTAGGAATGAAGTTCAGAGAATTTCGGGGAATTCGCTCACTAAATGCAACTGTTTTAGAGTATTGTCTCAAAGCACTATAAGCTCCTTACTTCTCAGTGGATCTCAGTGGAGAGAATCCCCATTAATACCTGAAAATTCAAAGTAATTCAGCTACAAAGTGCTGCCAGTAATTTCTCGGAGCATTATCAATAATCCATCATCCCCTACTTACCGTGTACCTTGTACTTCATTCGAAATGAAAGCAATCACGGAATACATTTCTTTGAATTTATTAATTTTTCATGTCGCTTTATTTCTTAAACAGTAGTTGTCTTTATTTTCATTCTATTCTACCTTATTTTATCATTCTATCCCATCCCATCCACTCGTCTTGCTCATTATGCTGCAGTTTCTCTGGTTCTTCTTCGTTTGTTGCTGCTCCTCTTCTGGTTCGTCTGCTGGTGCCTTGTGAATGACTTGTTTCGGTTCACAAACAATCGGTATTTTTCGTTATTTTTACTTTTGTTATCATTGTGAATATTTACAATAAAACTATTTCCATTGGGTTTTGTTTTGTTTCTGTTTTTAGATTTAGATTTAGAATTTACCATAGATGTAGATGTATTTATGAATTGATTTCATTCTTCTATCGCTATTTTTTCTATTAAATGGTTTGTGCTTTTTTTGTGGTTTTTCTTTTTCTTTCACATCAATATCTATGTTTTCAAATATTTATGTACTTGTCTTGATCTGAACATCGATGAGTAGCAATTAGTATTTAATATAATCAATAATGTTTCAATTAGCTAGTTAAAAGTATTCTTTTATCTCCCTCTCTCTTTCTTTCTCTCTCTCTCTCTCTCTATTGGCTCCCTTTATCAATCTACATTTGTTATTTTTATCTTCGTATAAATTACACTCAAATATTATAATTGGATTTCTTTCAATACATTATTTTCAACTTTTGGATTTTTTTTACAAACTTTTGTCATGATTTTCACCTTCTCTGTTGCAGTTTTTAATTGAGTCTACGTGTTTTACTATTGTTATTTTTGTTGTCAATTTGTTCCAACGACTTTCGCTGACAACATTTTTAATTATTATCATTAATTTTTGAAGGGTTCCATTGAGTGTCTGCGTATGTGTGAGTGTGAGTGTGCATGAGTGTGGTTTCATTTCCGGTTGGATTTAATTGCGGTGCTCAAGAGTTTTTCGAACGGTAATCGGTGTCAGGATTTAAAGTGTGAATGTCATTCGCAATAGCATTGGAAACCTCAACTAATTACCGGAGGAAGTGAGGAATGAATTGGGAAGCAGGAGGCGTAGCGGCCAAGAAGGAGTTCTGATGGAAAATTACCGCCCAAATAATAGAATTCACTTGAATCCTCAGAAGAGAAATCGAAGATGGGAGTGGAAGAATTATTGCGGTATTGCTAGAGAGAAGAAAGTCGAACAATGAGAGACTATTCGGAAACGGAAGTAACCGGAAGTGGGTAACGAACTGAAACTTTAACATTCATCTAATGACACAATCGACAATACCACCACGAAAAGGCCGAGAGAATACAAAATGCTAGAGATCTTCACCGAGTCGGAAATCGGGTGAGGTTTTGATATATTCAAATTCAGTTTTAGTTGCCAAATGCATTTTGCGAATTCAGTTCCGATGAATACGTTTATGGAGAAGCAATCGATGCATGGCCTAAACGTTGGTCCCTGGTGGATGGGCGGAAAGGTGGATTTTCTCCTGGGAAAATCTGGTTTTGCATGGACTTCGTTCGTTGTGACATCGACGAAATTGAGTGGATGTTATTGTTGTTGCTGTTGGCTTTCCCATAAATTTCGCACATAAATAACACGATTAGTCAAATGGGAATTTACTCACTTCCCCCACATCCTCGTCCCTCCGCTTCACCCACACGCCCACTCGAACTCACACATAGACACTTGTTTCTTAATGAATGTGGAAACTTTTATAATATATGAATTTGCTTTTGTTGTTGTTATTAGAGTGCGCTTGATTTTATCATTGTTATTGTTATTGTTTTTGTTGCATGGTCAATTGTTGTTGGAGTGTTTTTGTTGTTGTATAAAGTTCAATAATTAATAACTTGGGAACGTTGTCGACAATAATTATCATTATGATGATATATGAGAGCGTGTTGGAGTGTGTGTGTGTCTGTGTTATTTGTTTCTTTTTTTTTTACTTTCTCATATATGTTCCATTGTTAATATATTTTATAGTTGTCTGCTCGTTTTTGTTGCACATCAGTCACTTGTATTTTGTTTTGTAGGGTGTTTTTATTATTTATTAAATAATTTTTTTTACAAAAGGCTATTAATTATTTACATATTTTTTGTATTATTCCTTTAATCATTGTTTTATGATCATTAAAATTAATTAGTTTAAATTAAATTTATTTATTTCTTTGTTTCATTTTTTGTCCCTCAATTAGCCCTTTGTTTTTGCAGCTGTTGTGTAATGTTATGACAATGTTTGTATTTACAGAAATATACTATTCTCTTTTTTTGTTTTCGAACAAATTAACGAAAGTAAAAACATCATCGAAATGTTCTCTTTCGTGTGCCGTACTATTTATTATGTTCATTCAATTATTCATAGGTTGCCTATAATTAATATATTTTCCATTTTTGTATTTCAATATATTTTATTTATTCTATGGATTTTTCATATTATTTGAAACACAGACATGTATTGAATATCAATTATATGCAATTAATAAGAAATGTGACGGAGATTTTATCGAATATGGAAATAATCCTCGAACGGAAGTGGGAAAAACATTCGATCAAAAATGTGTCCCGAGTGGAATCGGATCGAGGAGGGGTCTGTGGCTCTCAGGGGAACCTATTATGTGAGATGGACAAGATACAAAAGAACACCAAAGGAAGAAACTGATTTCCCTCTAAATTCCCAATACAAAACATTAACCACGGAAATACTTTATGACTCATGGATTTATCCATTTCTTTCTGGACTCCCCTTCAATGTCTATGTATGATTTGAATCGCAACTATTCTGAGTCTAAATATACTTTATTACATTAACAATATATTATTTCCTATTCATATGCTCTATATTAGACTATATTAGATTTATTAACAAAACGCATGCTGTACAAAAAATTTACCAAAGAACTGAACCTAAATACGAATAGTGGGTCTTACTTAAACGTTTTCAATTAGGTTTTTAAAATATTTTTTTGTTCACTTTATTTCATATATTATCTTAATTTGTTTTAATGAAATTTACACTAGACACTATCATAAAATTATTTCATATAATGTTTCAATTAGATCTAGATGTGTCACTTAGCCATGGGATCGCTAAGTCAACAGGAATGTCTAGCTTTAGTCTTAAGTTAAGAAGATGCGCCTGCAACGAGAGGTGGGAAGAATTTTATTACTTCAATGGTATTGGGCAATTGATGGTGAAATGAAGAGTGAACATATAAACATACAAATAAAAAGTATGTCTTTAATTCCTACCTTAAAACTAGCGTGTTCAGCAAAACACATGGAACCAGGAGATTCATGAATATCGTTGCAATACGATCGGCGGAGGATGTTTTTCGTCGTGATATGGCCGCCATGTTGTCGCCTGGAGAAAATAAAATTAATAAATATAAATATTATTTCAGATTTAAATATTATATAGATGAGAGATGTTTCTTATAAAATTGTTTTATTTTTTTCTCTAAACATGTTTCGTATTTTCTTTCACTGAATTCAGCATTTGATTCTAATAAAATCAACTCCAAAACAATGGATTGATTGAATAAGGTCATGCAGTAATAATAACTATAATAAAAATTGGATCAGATGAAGAAATAACTGTGAGTGTTTGTGGGAAATATTGGAAAAATGCACTTGTATCGGGAATTGAGAAAAATATCACGATTCTCTCAAATATGTGAATAAAATCCGAAAGCAATATCATGGTTATGATGTGGCCATACGAAGTGGGGCGTGCAATGATCCCGAAGCGACCGTTGGACCACGAAAAGAGTGGAAGAGAGGATGTGTGTGTGGGAGAGAGAAAGTGTGTGTGTATGTAGAAGTGAGAGGTAGAGAATACGAACCTTTGGACACGAACACGTAGATGCTCGCTGGTTCCGTGTTGCTGGCGGAGCATGTGTAGTTTCCGGAATCGGCGATTTGGGGCTCGCGAATGATGAGGCGACTCTGGGTCCGGGTGCCGGGCGTGGTCTCTATCGAGATGTCACGCCGCGAGTCATAATAGTTGATGAGCCGATCGTTTTTCTGCCAATACACGTACTGCGGCGGTGTTGGGCTCTGCAATGGACGATGGAAAAACATCAAAAATAAAATATGACCACCACAATAACAGCAAGCTCGTCATCAACTGCGGGAGTATTGCGAAAAAAAATTAAATATTCGCAAATTTCATGGATATTCATGGGGTTTTGATCCGTTACCCGAGGAGGAGGAGGAGGAGGAAATAAATTGAATGGTTCGCAAAAACAAGAGACAAAAAATCACCGAAAGGTATTTCCATCACTCTGTCTCTTTCGCGTATTTCAATAAAAATTTGTTTTTCTATTTTTTCGTTTGGGAAAATATTGAAAACACAGCTGAGATTTTTTCCCACTCTCGTGATCGTTATCACCACCCTCATGTGGTTGGTCACCCCCCACCTCCTGCTCCCCTTAGGCGCCTGCTACTGGTCCAAAATATAAATATTCTCACGTTTCCTCTGGTCATGGGAATATTTGTTTCCCCATTGCTCCGAGAGGGAATTAAAAAAATTGCAATAAAAACAATAATAATAATAATAGCAATAAAAACATGTGATATAAAATCCAAAATTCAATATTTTCCATTTGCATTGGGAATGGAAAATAAATCAGTGTTATTGGCGAAAATGGCGACAGTTGTCAGCAGTGATTTATTCATGAGTTGGCAACGCAGTCCAGTAGGAAATCACAATGGAGAAGGTAATTAGGCTGGAGGCTTGTGTACAAAGGGTCCTTTGTACAGCCTATCGAAAGGACTTCATTTGGGATCCTCTTTCCATACGCAATAAATGAACTCATCTCAATAGGTTCTGTCTACATAACCTGAGCCTAGAGTTCATTGGCCTTCTCCGAAAAAAGCAGAAGAGTGAGAGAAGAAGGAGGAAAAGAGAAAAAGAATGAGGGAACGTTCGTTCCCTCAGGCCAAGGCCAAGTCCAAATTGCATTTCGTGTCAAATTCTCGCAACGCAAACATGGTGCAGGGATTTCATTAGAAAAGTAATAAACGTGAGTAACAGATTTTTCGAACATACACAACCGAAGGCGATATAAATATGAAATTTCAAATCGAGCGAGGAATTTCATATTCAGGGACAAATCGGATATAGAAGGGTTGGAAGGGGAAGGTGGAGAGGGTGAGGAAAGAGGAGAGAAGAAGGATGATGGAGAGAAGGGGAAGAGATCGGGGTTGTAGAATAAAAATGCGTCGACCTCTCCGATGGGAGATATTTTCGGAAAAGAACAAAAGGACACGACAATGGAAATTCAATTGCTTCAATGTGAATAGCTTCAATTTGAATACTAAATAATAGTTTTTTCTTCGAAACGAAAGGAAATTCCGGAAATTCTGCAACTGAAATTTAATTAATAAATCGAAAACGACTTTTCTACACACAGCCCTTCCCGATCTGAGATCGCAGTCGTCGGTCTTTAGCATCGAATCAAAGTCGAAAATTCAATTACGAATATTTGGGTGAAATTCGGTTTCCATCGAACGTGGTGCTCGGCAATGGACGATGGCCGGCGATGAATCTCTTTGAACGGGGTGGGCGTGGTTGAGGGTCGGCGGATGCGAGAAGAAATATATGAGATTTTCGATTTTCATCTCTGTCTCTCTGTGTCTCAGTGGCGCGCACGCAATCATGAGAGAGCGAGAGCGGAAGAAGGACTTGCGGCGATTCCAACTTTTGAAAGGAACTAACAAGCGAGCAGAACGAACCGGAAGCGCTTGCGTTTGACCAAGACGCAATTGCGTGCCAGCAATTTGCCTATTGCCCAGCTCTTGTCGTCCTCTTCCTCCTCCTCGATCCGCCGTCTGCTCGAAACACAATGCGAAGTTTTCATAATACGAAATAAAAAATCTTTCTACGTTTGGTAAAATGTTTCATAAATCGCAGAATCCACTAGCAAATCTAATACACCCTTCCTGCCACGCCCCTCGCCGGCGGGGAACGTTTCAAATGCAATGTGAAAAATAAAAATGGATTCAGAGAAGAGCGAGAAACACAGAGTGGGAAAATTCACAAAAGGAAAACCAAAATAAAGCATGAAACAATTTGCAATTCAAATCACAGAGCGATGGAAAGAGAGTAAGAGAGGGAAGTAATAAGAGGAAGTGAGAGAGATAGAGAGAGAGAGAGAAAAAGAAAGACAGAAAGACAGCTAAGCGATGCGTGAGTTCCCATTGTAAAGTGTTGCCAACTATTTTCATTTTCATACTTGAGGCCAACGAGTCTGCCCAAGACCACGCAAAGCATCCGACTCAAAGGAAGGAGGAGGATGAAGGAGAAAACTAGAGACTACAAAGGACTCAAGGACAGGCGGGATCTCGTTGGAATTCTCCGGGTGGGCGTGGCTTTGGGGGGTTAGCATGGCTTTGCGCACTTACCTTCTCGATGATGCACACGAGGTTGATCGTTGATCCCATGTCAACGTGAAGCTCCCCGGACCCCAGGATGAAGGCCTCGGGCACCACAACTTGCAGGTTCACAAAGTGCGAGATCACTCCAGTCGGTGTGGACACCTAAAAAGTAGAAAGAGAGAGAGAAGAAAATAATTATTAAAAATGAATATAAGTATTTAATTAGCCTTTTGGGGAGAAGCATATGGTTTTAAAATCAGTAAAGTGAAAACCATTTGGAAGTTTTGTTGGAATTTCAAATGAGAAACTGCGAGTGAATAAAATAGTGGATGATGAGAAAATTCGGAATTTTATCATTAAAACGATTCTTCCGATAACCAACATCTAGAAAACTGAGTTCAACACACGTGATAGGCATAAATTAAGGCATAGAAATGAAAACATTCATGATTAATTATCATTTATTAATTATTGAGGATTTCCCAACTCTGTTTGCGATATTTATAGACCATCATCTCAATAAAATCGAGCTCAAGGTCCTTGGACTACAAGATTCTCAACGAATTGGTAGATATCAGATGCGAGTGGAATTAAGGACCTCTTGTTGATTAATAAAGACGATTGCATCGATATGGAGAATAATCAATATTGGGCAAATACACATGAGTACAGAGAGACATGAGATGGAAAATGGCCAAATCAACGTGAAATGGTATGAAATGGAAACCAACTAAGCACCAGAGAAGAAGGAGGAGGACAGACAAGAGTAAATGCGAAGAAGTAAGTGAGAATGAGAGACATTCGAAGCTCGGGTAATTGAGCTGAAAAATATTCGACTAATTAAAACGAGAAGATCCGACAAATGAAACGAAAAAAAGGGAGGAAAACTCAAATCATCTGCCAAGGTTTTGTCTGAATTTAATCCCAACCCAAGGAAAGTAAGATAGATAGAGTTAGAGAGATAGAGAGAGAGAAAAGAGGAGGATGGAGTTAGTTGAGTCCATGAATGCGAGAGACTAAGAGAGACGAGAATGTGACCATCACTTGACACACACTCGACGGACAAACGAACTGAGGGACAGACAGAGAGACAAAGTTAGAGACAGATAGATAGGCGAAGTAAGAGACAGACAGATAGAAGGACACAACGACTTACAAACAGACAAACCGAGAGAAATTTCCATGGGAAAATTGTCTCCAGCATGTGGCAAGAAATTTGATATGAAAAGTCGATTTTTCTTGAGGTTTCTCCAGAGAGTCCTTCAAAGTAGATGGATGTGAGTGGGAGGAGGAGTCGGAGAGACAAAGATGAAGATGGTATGCGAGGAAGATCGAGGGGAAGAGAGAGAGAGGCAAGAAAGAGAGAACGGCAAGTGGACGCTTGATAAATTTTACAGCTGCCAAGCGGTTGACCGAAACAGCAGCAACGAAGACGGACGAAGACAAGGAAGTAGAAGAAAAGGAAGAATCCGCCCAGAATCTTGTGGCAACAATGTTCCATCGAGACCAGACCCAGCTGTCCCGGTGTCCTCGAGTCGTCCTCGCCGTTCTCATGGCAACCTCATCCTTTTTCATCTCTACCTCCCTCTCTTTCACTCCCACTATTTCACTCCATAAGCTCCTCCTTTGAACACGGAACCAAATAAATCCCGACCACCTCCGAGACGCAGAGTCATTGTGAGAGAGAGAGATACCGCAAAAGCTCAAAGTGGGACGGAGATAAAGAATGATAGATAAAGTGGTAGAGAGAGAGACAGAAGATGAGCGCGAAGAAGTAAGATGGAGTGCGAGAGCGAGACAAATAAGTGTAATCAAAAATAACTGTCAACGAGTTAATGCAGCTCACTGCAGGTTGTGAAACTGTGCAATTGAATGAAGAAAGTGTGGATGGAAGAACATCCAGATGGAATTCATGAGCCGGGGGAATTTATGAAATGCATGTATACAGATTATAGAGAAGAAGAAGAACTATTAAATAGGTCACTCAAAATTTAAAAAAGGTATTACAATATATTAGAATAACTATAAAAATAAGTGTAAACTTATATAAAGAAATTTAAGTAAATAAAATAAAATACATGAAAGAATATAATAATTAAAAATTAATTTTAAATGAAAAAATCTATCATAGAGATATTTATTTTATGATCTTTATGATAAAAATCTCTTAAATCCAAATATGATCGATACATTGGTTCAATATTTGAAATAATAAACATTTTCTATAATAAATAATAATTAGATCAGTTTTTCTATCGTCGAAAGATTCTTCAGATTTCATAGAACAATATAGCATGTAGTCAGAGAAGGGATTATATGAATGTACCAAAGGGAAAATAAAACCAAGCTAATATCAAAGAAGAGACCAAAGTAAAAACCACAATGTGGAATTGTAAAGAATCCCTTTCCATATGAACTCGTTTATGTGTGCGCTTTCTGGCTTTTATATACTTTTAATATATTTCCATATTCGAATCTAATTTCAATTAGGCGACATATTATCCTGCTATGTTTTTGTCCCTCTTTGGTTTGGTCCATTGACGATCGAATGGTTTGAGATTTGAATTTAGTTTAATTTCAATTTCTTCAACATGTCACCAGCAAAAACACACACACGTCCACACAAAGGCGACGACTGACACCTATACACACTAAATAACACTCTTGAATAACCACACAATGACATTCTCATACACATACAACGGTTGAGTGTGCGGTCTCTGAGGATGCCATATTTATTGAATAAATATAAGTATTTCATTGTTTTCCACTTTCTTTATTTTTGCTGTTGTTGTTGTCATAACTAGGTTTCTTGTGATAGTTTCTTGTGAAGGATTTTACTGTCGTTTATTGGTTTCTTTCAGCCATAGTTATAAATTTGCATCGATAGGACAGCATGGTCTTGAAAATCTCACTCGATTTATATTATACTCGGAATTTTATTGACCTATACATAAGATTGAAGTTTCATTATTTTATCACTTCTCATCACTCCTAGTGGATTCTAATAACGATTTGACAAAAGTCATTGAACTCGATTCAGAACATTTTCTTTCATAGGATCTTGAAAGATATCGGAGGTGAAAATTTTGTTGTTCTTTTCAGACAACGAATGAGATCATGATCAATATTTATAATCTCAAACTCAATATCCCACACAAATTTATACTCGAAGCACTCTCGAACTCTATCTTCTTCCTTCCTTGAATCTGAATCAATGGGGGAATAAAAATATATACAAAGTTTCCGTTCCAGTTTCCTCTCCTTTGACTTTAAACTTGTTCTTCGAGCACAACTCATGCCATCTCGTTCTCGCGACACACACACATGAGCCCTTAAGCTGCTCTGAGTATTGCTGTCTGTCTGTCTCACTCTCTCATTTGTTCACTCACTCACTCACACACTCTATCTGTGGCGGTCTCGCTCGCCACCGGATGGAATCGAATTGGGAAATGTTTCGAAATGCAAATCCGGACAAATCAAAAACTGAATAAAACATTTTGGACCAAATGCATGGCGACTGCATCCGAGTGACTGACTGACGGACGGACGGATTGATGGATGGCGGTGAGGGGGAGATGGATGGATGGATGGGCGGTTGACTCACCTGGCACTCGTACATGCCGTGGTCCCGTCGCTGCACGAACTTTATCTGCAGGGTCCAGGTGTTCGAGCCCGGCGTGTGGAGTATCGCGAAGCGTTCGTCGTTCGTGTAGAGCTGGGCGCCCGACGACAGGATGTGCCAATCCCGACGACGTATCCAAGAAATTTGATTCTGTGGAAATTGAAATACAGAAGAAGAAAGAGAGGGAAAAGTAACATCAGTAACTGTCAGAATAAGAGGCAAGGACTAAGACGGAGAAAGCGGATGGGGAAGGCCACGATGATGAGGAAGTTGAAGGACGACGATGATGATGATGAGGCATGAGAAGAGGAGAATTCAGGAGAATTCCCGACGGAAAGGAGACAGCGGAACTTGGATAGGAGGCAAAAGTCAAGGATGTGCTCGTTCTGATTGAGTGCAAGAGGGAGATAGAGGGAGAAGGAAGACAGTGGGATCACGACGAACATCTAAATAAATAAAATGCATGTAGATTGAGCAGCTCAGGCAGGATGTGCAGGAGTTCACATAGCAATAACAATAAAGAGATATAGAAACAATAACAACAAAACAAGAACAAAACAACAACAAAACAAGAACAACAACAACAACGAAAATAAAAACAAAAACAAGTAAAACTAAAAAGGAAACGAACATGCAAAACGAATGCAAATTGTTTATCTCGTTGTGTTCGAAACATTTTTGCAATTTTAACGAATCGCAGACGATCGGAGACGATGATTGACTCTCGTGAGTGTGTGTGTGGGGTTGTGGGGGTGTGTGTGGTGAATTGTGGTGGGTTTCTGATCGGTCAATGTGGGAAGTTTTTACAGTGGCGAATCTTGACTTGGTTGTTTTAAATTACTTTATTAATTTTACTTCTTTTATTTTTCCTTGCACAATTTCTAGGTCAATTTTTCTTGAGTGAATTGTTTCATTATCTTAAAACGTGGTGAAATTCTCAACCGTGGTGATTTACTTCAATGTCAAGTTACCAGATCAAACCACGAGTTAATGAGAATTTCCATTAGGGTTCCCATAAAATTCACCACTAAACACGGCGATTAGTTATCGCGTTGCCAACGGCCGCGTAGTGTTATTAAACCCGGATGACGACAGGATGGCAACGCCAACCACAAGGATCTCCACAACGTCGACGATAGTCCAAAAACAAACCGCTGCATGAAGTCCAAGCCAACACTCAAACACTCATGGCGGGATGCCGCAATGGATATGTGGACAGGGATCTCGCAGACAATCACACACACACATACAAACACACGCTTAATGCAAGCGTTAAAATTAACGATTTTTAATTGAAATTATTACGCCAAGTCCTGTCATACGTCTATGTATCTTGCTCTATCTCTCTCTCATTCTTTCATATCATTCTGTCTCTTTTGTATCAGTCTCTCTCGTTCACTCCTTCTCTCACTCTTCCCTTTTTCGTGTGCCTTCGCCGGTTTATGTTTTATTAAATGGGAACGCGTTAAATTTTATGTCCGCCTCTAATAGTTGGCAACGCGTGTGGCAACGCAGCAGGACGATGCGACTCATTAGCGTCGAGATTTAAGGCGTTCGCAGGACATGACGTACGGCCATTTTGGGTTCGGTACAGTGGGCCGATTTGCGAAATTAATGAGCATTTAAAGTGATTCATATTTAACTTCTGTTCATTATATTTTATTTACTACGTATTTAATCAAATTTTTATCAATTCCTTTGCATTTTTGTTTAAAAATAATGTGATTTTGATCAACATCATCATAATTAAATTCTGTGCTATTAGTTATGACTATTCAATTCGAGATCTTCATTCAATAATCGATTATTTAATTCGATATGTTCATTTAGTACAATAATCGATTTCAAAAAATTATTGCTAAACGTTTCATGTCGATTATTATAACCAGATTTAACCACAGAATAAATAATCATCATATTCAAAAATATTCCATTCAATATCATTCAATAATTATTCATCATTTAGATTCCGAAATGTCCTTTAATTTTCGAAATGATTTCTCATTTTTTGAAATTTCGATCTATATATATTTTTACCACTCCGGATCGATTTAACTAGAAAACAACTTCAATTAAGTTCCTCCGAAACGATGAGAATGGAACAGAGAACAATAACAAAAAAGGACAAAACCCATACATGAAGCTATTGAACTTTGTGTTCGGAGCCAATCGACTGTGAAGTCGAACATAACGAGTTGTTTACATTGTTCTTTGTGTGTGTGTGTGTGTGAAAGGGAGGGGCGGTGACGGGTTATCGTTAATGAAATTAAATTAAAAAGTCGAGTACACGGTCATTAACCGCTCGTTATATGTGTATTTATGGTAGGGAGAATGTGAACACGTCGACAACTACAGCAACAATAGCGATAAGTAACAACTAGAAAAAACATACAACAATTGCAACAGAAAACACTGACAAAATTAATGTCCATCGACAAACAATCGAGGTAGAACAATATAAATTGAATGAAATGAAATACAAGAGAGCAGAAAGGCGAATGCGACATTTCAAAGGCAAAGCGAATTCATGTCGGGGCGGCGAAAACATCAACAAATCGATGAGCGGACAGGACGATGGGCGTCCAACTGTTCGTCGGCACCGGGTTCTCGACGCCCACCGGGGACGGGTCGTGATTCGTGACTTCGTGGGTCCGGCCGAGGGCGTGAACGCGGCTGCCGATCATCCAGGGGGCGTCACCGTGGGCGGATTGAGCCGTTTTTTTACCCACTGTTAATACGCAATCAAGGCTAAACGAGAGGAACTGAAGCATTTTCCACTTTGTTTTCAATTATTGTCATTTATTGAGATTTTTCATTAGTTCTTCTTTTTCCAATAATTTTATTTTACCTGACGAATTTTCGCATTATTTTTCATTACAGTTTCTTTTAATTTAGATCTTCATAATTTTATTTTAAGTCCTCTTCAATATATTTTCCATATTTTTACTTTCCATTTTCCTCATTTCAGTTCTCTTTTGCCTTTTATTTCCGGACTCTTTTTCTTAGGAATCGTATTTTTTCTCTCGCTCCCTCTTGATTTTTCGATTTTATTTCCCATTTGATTTTCTTCCGTTTCTCCCGCATTTCTACTTCCTGTGCGACTATGCGATTCGTCGTCGCCTGACGTGTGCATAAATTCAATTTCGCATATCCTTGCGTGTTCTCCTTCACCCTTCGTCCTCGTCCACCCCTCCTCATCATCGTCCTTCCCGTCGACTTACGCTCAGACGACAACTTCCTGCCGGGCTGCAGCGACTTCCGACGTCAGCTGCTGGTGCTGCAGTTGACTGCAGAGCATGTGTGAGTGTGTTCCTAGGGTTGTATATGTGTGTGTCCTGAGTGAGCGTGTGTTCGTTTGTTTATTGTCATTTTTCATCGCTCGTCGTAATCTGGCGATTTTGTTAACTTGATGTTTGTAAATCGCACATCAAGCAGTTTTTTCTACTCCGAAACTTCTATTTCTATCTCTTTCTCTAGTCTCCCCTTTCCTCCATTCATTTCGTCCTTGGGATCGATATTAACTTTTCTTTCGTTGTCTCGTCGAGACAAGGCAGGCGAATCTTGGTCTCCTTAAGGGATTTCAATGTCTGGATTTCAAACTCTTTGGCTAAAGTACTCGAAAAACTCGATCCATTATTATTATTATTACTGAAAAGTAAGGATTAGTTAGCTGAAAATAAGGAATTCTTAGTATTTATCGAAAGGATTGTCGAAGGATCTCTTGGCATCGATCTTAGGATTTGTCGTTTCTTTCATATGGTTTTAAAGTCGGCCGAACGATTCGTTTCGAGAGCTCAGAAATCCAGTTGATTGATGAACCCACCGACTGAGCTCAGCATTGAAGTGAAGAGTTGAGACCAAAGGATTTGCCTAAAGAAAAGGAAAACAAAACTATTGCAAGCGGAGGAAAATCTTCTGCGAAATCCTATTGCTTCGAGTTCAGTTCTCTGACTTTTACTAGATTTCTTCAATCGATTCGCTTTAAGTTACTTCTACATCATCCTCCTCATCTTCCGGATTTTTAAAACTATTTTCTTTTTTTTTGTTTTTCGTTCGCTCTCGATTCGTCGCCTCGTGACGGAAAGT
This sequence comes from Coelopa frigida, assembly GCA_017309665.1. Classification (NCBI taxonomy): domain Eukaryota; kingdom Metazoa; phylum Arthropoda; class Insecta; order Diptera; family Coelopidae; genus Coelopa; species Coelopa frigida. The sequence goes on from CM029562.1 coordinate 23,663,207, forward strand.
TTTGAAAGTCATTTGTTGGTATTTGTAAAACATGCTCTCACATGCACACGCCCATTTATCTAAAAACTCTCACTAATTAGTTGTTTCTTCGCATGACTTTGGCATTCGCTCGGTTTTTCTGTTCTCTTTCGCCATTTCGTGCAATTTGATGAATAATGACGACGAAAGTTTGACGGGAAGGGATCGAGTATAAAAGAAACGAAGAAACTGTAAGAAGAGAGAAGAAAAATCCAGTGCCACAAAAAATGAATGAAAAACTATGTAATTATAATTAATTGAATATTTAAGTAACATGAAATAAATACTAAATAAATGAAAATTTATTCAACATTAATAAAATAGTAGAAAACTGAATATTGTTAAAAACTATATGAAGTAAATTTCTTTTGTTTTCTGCTGAAAAACGAAGTAATTAAAAAGTATTCACTAGAAATTAAGACAATAGGATATAAAAATCTAATTGAAAAAGAAAAACACAAAACTCATATTAGTCATTTGTGAGAAAGTTATAGGAACCAAGTTGGAAGAAGACAATAATTAAAGACAAGTTGCAGCAACAGGAAGCCACTAGTGTTGCAGGACTCCACAACAACAAGGACGGTGTCAACGTCGTCGTCATACCACGACCCCCACGCAGGACAACAGGGCGTATCGATTAATCATAATTAAAGGACACTTAACGAAGGCGACGCAGGACACACGACGGACGACGCAGGATACACGACGGCCAACGGAGGTTGACGTCGAACAACAGACTCGAGGACAAGGAAGCGAAACCACCCAACGCAGGAAGTACAAGCGAAGGACACGAATTGAATTTCACCTTCGAGCACCAGAAGGATCGCAGGATATCATTCGCTCGCTAATTAGTTTGACTCTGAGTGCTTTCTCCCTCACTCTCTCTCCGATCTGCTCTGACCGTGTTTCCTTTGTCCTCGTGTCCTTTTCCCTTCCTCTATATTTCCTTGTCGCTTCGCTTTCTTATTCCTTTTTCTTCGGTTCCCTCTTCCTTTTTCTCCGCTTCATTTCGCACCATGGAATAAGAGGAGGCGACTCCGGTAATTTTGAAATTGTCTTCGTATTATTATTTGTCCTTTCTTTTAGCCAGCTTTTCTCACCTCCCTGTCGTCATCGTCGTTCTCGTTCCGATCCCGATACCGGTGGCACCACCGCGCAATTACTTTCATAATTGCTCTGAAAGTAGGTGTGTAAACGATAACGATGTCCTTGCGAGCCATTAGCGAGATCCCGAGGTCCTGCGTACCGCGGAAAAGTCAAGAAACCCCAAGAGGAGCGAGAACAAAAAGTCAAGGCACAGAGGAGGTAGATGGAGAATCAGAGAGAAGGGGAGAGAGACGGGGATAGGAGCGGAAAGACCTTGGAGAGAATAAACAAGAGCGAAAAATAAAAAAAGAAAAACAAACAAGAAAAAATAAGGGCGAATTAAAGAAAGCGAAGGAAAAGTTCATGCAAAGAGGTTTGTTTTGTATGCAAAGCGGTCAAACAGCTGCAGGACTTGTTTACGATATCCTCGAGGTAGGATCAGAAAGGGAGCGAGAGCGCAGGAGGCGATTGGGGAAGGTTTTACCAGAGGAAAAGAGACAAGAAACTAAAAAAACAACCTTCAACTTTTAAACTTTTGATTAAAGGAAGGGATTTTTAGGGAAATTTTTCTAAAATTAATTATTAAAAATAAGTACAACCAAAACGAATATTTTTACAACAGCAATGCAATGCACAACAACAAACATGTCGTAATAAACAAACCCAATTTACACCCACTCGATCCACGCCGGAAACCTTGCAAACCAGAAACGCGGTTCCTCCCAACTGGACGGTCGTGTTGTGCGCCATCATCTGCAATAGAAAAAGAAGAATGAGTGTGAAAAACAGATCAAGAAGGTAGACTAAGAAGAGGAGATCGGAAGGGTCTGTAGGAAAAGTGGAAATGATCCAGGAAGAAAAACTTAAAGAAGGACCAAAGTGACCCGGAGAGATTCAAAAACTGATGTGTGCTTTCAATCAAGGACACGAAAAGATGGGACAAAAAGGAAAAAAAAATAACAATCCTCATTTGGTCGTGAAGAATAGGAAGAAAGCACTCCCAATCTTCTCGTGCTCATCGAGATCTCCTTCAAATGGCAGGACGACTCACAGCAAGGACATACGACCTGCCTTTGGTCGGGTCAAACGACGCCGCCTCCGGAAAAAGGACGACGAAAGAGAAGAGAACGAGTTGTCCTCGCACAGACAGGGATCGCAGAGGGCGAAGGACGAAGGTGAAGGAAGAGGAGATGGAGGTGAATGTGAAGAGTTGTAGTGGAAGCCGTATCAGCAACAAAGGACTTGTGAGCACGAGGGATGACTCGGGACTAATTACGGGAGCGCAGAACATTATTCTCGCCATTGCACTTAGAGGGTTCGGGGTTAATTTTAATTACTCACTACTACACGCACACACCAGAGGGGGGTAAAGGACAGAACACGGTGATGGAGTGAAAGGGAAAGGCAGAAGTGGGTGCATCGTGTGCTAAGGGGAAAACGTGTTCACGAAGCAGGAAGACAGGAAGAAAGCAGAAAATGCAACAAATGCAGCTCGAAGCTAATTAAACACATCCTTCCGGTGGCGAATGCTTGTAATTGTGTGCGGATGTGTGTCGCTATGTGTGTATTTGAATTACTCCTAGTCTCTCTCACTGTCTCTCTATCTCCCTCTATCTCTTTATCTATCTATCTTCCTCTTGTATGGCATGTGTGCCTGTGTTTATTTGCATAGACATTGTAGTTCTGAATGTAATCGTCTGTGTGTGATGGAATAAACTATGATGGTAAAGCGAGAAAGGCACAGAGGAAAAGAGGGAGAGAAAGATAGAAAGGGAGGGGGAGAGAGAATGGTCGCGATGAGCGAGTAATAGATAGAGATAGAGAGATTGTGCATTGTGTGTCGAACAAATAGAAAATTAAATTAAACAATTTATGCAAATAAATATTTGCCAGGCTTAAACAAATAATTAATTCATACAAGCACACAACAGCACTCGCACACACACACAAATACACACACGCATTTCTATTCTTATCCCACATACACAGGCGGAGACAATGGGAGGGGCGAAGGACCACCCGAGGGAAGCCTTTCAGGCGCAGAAACGTTCATTGTTCGGAGCATGGTTTACGACTGTTGACACAAGGTACGACCTCGCGAGCAGGAAGAGAACAAGAGATAGTTAGAGATAAAGGGGGAGCGTGATAGAAAGAGAGGCCACGAAATTATAGCATAATTTATTTCCAACTCTCCCAAAAGTAGGCAACACTTCGTGTAGTAACGATGAAAAATGAGAAAATGGTTTCAAAAGCTTCTCCAGAATTCAATAGAGGCTGAACGAATTAGACAAAGAGATATTGGGATACGAAGGGAGATAAAAAAAAGAAATAAAGACGGAGATAGTAAAGAGAAAGAGAAGAAAGATTGACCTACCTCGCTGTCCTCGAACATCGGGCTGTCGCTGGAGTCGAGGTTGTTGTCGCCCTTGGCGTCCGGATTGATGCCGCCTGCCATCCATAGCTTCTTCCAGTCGTTATCCGTCAGTATTGATTTCTGATCTGCAGCGACAAAGAGAGAGAGAGAAGAAAACATTAGTAAAGGAGATAAAACATTAGCGAACGAGATGGAACGGGCGATAATAAAGCAAAGAGCGAGCGATGAACGATGTGTTTTGAATGAATGGTCGACGATGAAAATATCATTAGTTAAATCAGTTGTCGACATGAATGAATGAATGATAATCGCAGGAACAACAATAGCAGCTATTGATGGCACGTACAACAATAACAGGATAAACATTAATGCGAACAACAACAACAGCAGAAGCAGATGACAAACAAGGACGACAAGGACATTGCGAAACAATCGTCATTGATTGTAATTGTGTCGAATAGAAATGAATACAACTGAAATGAAGAAAAATGATACAACATAACATACATATAGAGAAAAGAAGAGCGCGGGCAGCGTGCGATTGAGAATGAATGAGTGTGTGAATGAGAGAGAAGATATCGGATAACGCTTTCAAGAGAGAAAAATTTGCTCCCACGAGAGGTTCGGCCTTGTCCTGCAGAGTCCTCGAGTTAAATCCCACGCTGGATTAGCGACATTTATTCAAACGCAGGAGATGAATGAGAAAGAAAGAAGCTTCCGAAGATGACGAGAGATAGTTAGAGATGTTAAATCAGAAAAATAAAGAGGTTAAGGGAAAAATAAAGAGGTCAATGGAAGATCAAAATCAGCAGATTATACAACCAAAATTATTTAATTATGGTACCAAAAAAAATATTTGTATTTAAAAGCCCCAATCCTTAACATTCCCGTTGATCTTTCCACAATTCCACCTGTTCTTCCAAACCCATTTTGGTACCTTATGTCAATATACCACTTATGTGTCCATTATTTTTGTATTCCTTATGCTGTGGTTTCTCTTTTGCTGATTCTCTTTGTTCCCTTTTTCTCTCACTTGCCCCAACTTTTCCTTGCTCAAGATAACTTGTTTGCCCTCAGTTGACTATATTCTAATGATCAGACCACACACTCTCACACATCTCCCTATGTTTGTGTGTGTGTGTAAAGATTTCACCGTTATTTCGCCGCATATTTTTCACCTCAATTTCCACGAGCCATTTTCATCAACGTGTCCACCTTCCGTCCCTCGGCATAGACCGGTGGTCCTGTTTTGTCTCCAGCTCCCTGTCGAACACAAACAAGCACATCGTCAAACCTTCACACATACATGCACACACACATACGCATACAATCATAGAAACAACAAATGAACGAGATCCTTTCTTTATGCTGTCAATTATCCTTCCGTGGCCAGCACTCGCCTCTTCCTCTGCCGCCCTCCTCCTTGAGCCCTGCTAACGAGACGACCCCTGTCATCGGAGGTCAGCGGGAAGTGGCGAGAGGGAGACAGACGGAAGAGGCAGAGAGGGAGACGGAATGGGGCCATGCTTTGTATTTGTTTTGCCGCAAATTAATTCTGGGTCCTGGTGTCGAAATAATAAAGCGTACTCATGTCCTCGCTTCCCCCCCACCCCATGCTAAAAGGATGTTGTTATTTATTGTTGCTATTTTTTCATATGCTTCCTCGACTCATGCCGTTTCCCTTAAACGCATTGTTGTTGTTGGTCTTATTCTTATTGTTCTTTTCTCTCGCTCATTTCCCATTGTTTTTTCATCGGACCGCGTCATGTTTGTATGAACAAGAGAGAGAGAGAGTGGAAGAGAAAGCAAGTCGAAACAGTTCCCTCGTAGTTTTCGTTTGTGCCAGCGATTTGGCTCAGATTGGGGCCAGATTCCGAGACCGCACCATACATTTGTAAGTATATATGTATGTATGTATGTGTTTGTTTTTGTGTGTGTGTTTTTCTGACGCGTTGTCTCCAGTCATTCATCATCATCATGCGAGGAAAACGCAAGTCAATGGCGTCATTATTCGTAGCATTTGCTTTGTTTCGGTTCACGTTCTCTCTATCCCTCTCACACTTGCGCTCTACCACTTCCCCTCATCACACTCTTTCTGTTTCCCTCTATCCATCCATCCGTTCACTTCACTTCCCTTTCCTTTCTCTTTCTATTGTTCTGCTTCTCGTACGTCCGCGTCGTCTTCATTCAAATTTCTGAGTGATTTTTTCATGTCGCGAGTGAAAGAGCAAGAATGGATCGTGGGAAAGCAGGAGAAGGGTAAAGAAGGTGAATGAGAAAGAAAGAGAGAGAACGAAAGGGATATAGAGTGAGAAATGGAGGTTGGTTGGTTGTCAAGAACAGGTGAATGTTCTGAAAATTTACATGCTGAATGTCGCGAATGTTCATTAATTAAATGCAACCTCACAACGGATTCGGGATATGATTCTTCTTCTCTTTCTCTCCCCCCGTCTCTATATCTCTCCCTCTATCTCTCTTTTTCTCTTCCCATTATATTCCTTGTTATCCCTCGCCGTCTCATATCGTTCATCTCGATGGTAAGTCGGAACACCAGACGAGTTCGTTTTGTTAATTGAGGAGGAAGAAACCACAGCTGGTGAATTATCCATAGAGGATTTGTGCGCTGATTACTCGAAGAGGGAAATTCGGACTCAACTTTCATACAAATTATTCGAGATCTCTGGTTCTGATGGCAGCTTGAAGTATTGAAAATATTTAGAGGAAGTTTTGGAACTAGGAACTAGTTCTGAAAGTAGGAATCTGAGGCGAAAAACTTTGAATGACTTTGAAATTTAATGATGTTCGATTTGGTATCCCTAAATTGTGAATCTAATTATCTTTCATCTATTTAAATGAAGAATCTGAAGAAGGGAAACAGAGGAATATCAATCACAAAAGTACTTCCTTCTATGAGGTACCAAACATGACAAAGGAATTCACACCTATTTTTCTCAACCACCCACTCTCACTATTTCTTCCTCTCAACTTCTCACTCTCTCTCTCTTCCACCCTTTCTTCCTCTCTCTTTCCCTCTGGAGAGGGGCCTCTGGAGGCCCCACGTCGCCTTCAAGGCCGATGGATTCGTGAATGCCACCATCGTATGACCTCGAGAAACGATGAATAAATCTTTGACTCACACGAACACTCTTTTCAAATACGATTTGCACTGAGTTCCATTGTCACCTTCGCCTCGACCACGCCCCCCTTGTCGCCTTCCATTTTCGTCCTTTTCCAGTGGTGGCAGGCGGTGGACGCTCACATTTCTCAATAAAAAGAATGATTTCACATATCGAACCTCGTGGGATTTACGACAACGACAACGACGACGAAACCGGGAACCTAGTGAGAGAAAGGGAGAGGGTGACGTGAGGATTGAATGTGGGAGAAAGGAGGATTGAGAGAAGGAGAAAGGAGTAGTTAGAGAGGGAGAAAGATTAAAGAGAAGGGTACAATAGTGGGGAAGAGAGGGTAAACTAGAGGATGGAAAGAGGTAAAAAAGCGAGGAAGCCAAGCGAGAAAAAATATGGCCGAAAATAAAAGGCCTGTCACAACTAGCTTGGCCAAGAAATCGAGGTCGCTGCCGTTCGACGTTCGAAGCTCGAGTTCGAGGGCCGTATTCGAGTTCAGGTCTGAATCTGGCTACGAGTTTTGCAGCTCGCCAGGACGAAAACGAAAGCTGAGCCATGGGCTGCCATAAATCGTTTCTATTTTTGTTGCTATTGTTGTTATTGCTCTTGTTTCTGATGTTGTTGTTGCTGTTCTTGTTTCTATTTTTTGTTTGTTGAGTTCTCTGACGTTTTGTTTTTTTATTTTTTTGTTGCTTCCATCCATTTCTCTCCTCGAGGAAGCGCTTAATCCGAAAGGACATTCGAGCAACCACAACGAGGACATCGAGCGAGTGCGTGACTTCGGGCGAACTCGTGTCGAAGTGTGCGTGTGCGTATTACTGTGTGTGTGTGAGTGAGTGAGTCACGAGCTTTTGGCGAAAGCTCGGAATTTGCGTTGATGGCTTCGATGGACGACGACCGATCGAAGGAGTGTGAGAGAGAGAGTGAAGAAAAAAGGCAGATAGAGAGAGAGAAAGAGGTAGAAAGAAGTTGGTTCGAGAGAGATGGAGTGCCGACGAGGGAAGTTAATTGAAAAACAATGTTTGAATCTCAATGAGAACGAGAGGCGAGAACGAATCCACGCAGGACGAGACTCAGCCGCAAAACCTGAGGCTTCATTTCCGCGGTCGACTTTAAGCTTGGCAGCGAGAGCTGATGGTCATTATGGTAATGAAACTGCAAACACGAAGGTGATGGCGATGGTGATCCTTCAAAGGATTCGTTCGCGCTTTTCGCAAAGTTTTTAAATCACCGCCACACTAATTGCATTAACAAATAATTAGCCGATGAGTAATTAGTTTTTCCCCCCATCCACACCTTTATACACTCCCCCTCTCCCTCTGTGCACCTTTTCACTCTCTGTTTTTTTTTTCACTCTGTACTTTTTTCTCTCTCTCTCTCTCGCTGTGGTTCTTCTATTTCCTCTCAGTTTCGCTGCTGTTGGCCACTTTACTGCACTTTAATTAAACAAAAAAGTCCTCTACCGTTGCCTCCATCACCCATCTCTTTCTCGTTCTTGTACCCCTATCTTTCTCTTTCAACTTCTCTCATCTCTCCCTTTCTCTAACTAACTTCTTTTTCCACCACTGTTTCTGCTGTGATTCCGGTGTCCGCTCTGGGCACCCGCTCGCGGATAATGAACAAACTTTCTCTGCTATGTTGCTTTCTCTGTTTCCCTCGCAATCCCAATCTAATTTTCTATATCTCTAGATCTCACTTTCTCTCTCTCTTCCCTATCTTGTCTCTTCTTGCATGCCCATCTCTCTATTCAATCAGCTCACGGTGACTTGTCACCGATTCTAGGAACCCGATGTCCATCCGTTTTTGTCCCAGCAGACCGAGGTCCATCCGTGGTCTCTTCGCTACTGACTCATTTCTTTGTTTCTGTCACTCGTTCTCTTCCTCCCTCAGCATTTTTCGCTCTTCTTTTTTTTGTTCCTCCATTGTTCTTCCGCTGGCTCGTCACTTTCGCTGATTCCTTTATGTAATCCTGTTTATAGCGGATCCTCATTAGTTGCTGCGTTAATTAGAAAGAGAGCTGGCATTTATGTCTGTCTCTCTTTGCTTAAGTATCCAACTCTGGCATTATCTTCGTGTTATCTTCCTTTATTTGTCGCTGGCTTGAGCTCAGGAGTGAAGAGCTCAAGGTCTTTAAAAGGAAAAATGAACAAAAAAAATTAAGGTGATAATTCAAAGGAACTTTGAGGTTTTCGAACCGACGGTCTGCAGAGTTCTTCATGTTAAATTGGTTGATAACTCCATAATCCTTCAATAATCTTATTTTCCTTCTGATTCACTTTCCTATAACTATCACTTAAGAAAATTTCTTTTTATCTTTAAGTTTAACCTTTGTCACTCTTCTCCTGTCTCTCCCAATCTATCTCTCTCTCCCTCTTTCCCCAAGTGGATTGGATAACTAGTCCAGTAGTTTTTTTTTTATCCTTCGCTCGCAGGACCCTTTAATCAAAAGCTTTTATTTTCCTTATCAATTATGAGCTTTCATTAAAATTGAAATTGCGATTCGATTCGCGTCGTTCGCTTCGTTGCGCTTCGAATTGAATGCGAATCAAGCATAAAACCATACGCGACAGAGATAGTGAGAGAGTGAGTGTGCGAGAGAGAGTGAGAGAAAGATAGAGGGAAGCGCATACCAACAAACATAAACCCAACACGAGGCGGAAGTAAACAGAGGATCCTCCATAAAATCCAGCGTTCGCATTTTATGACCTCGTAAATTTTTATGGCTAATGTAGTGCGTGTGTCTGTTTGATTGTGTGTGTATATGTGTCAGTACATAGGACGTGTACGTGTGTTGGGGTCCTTATGACAGTGGGTTTATGTTCCTCTCAGTATATGTGTGTGTGTCTGTCAAAGTTTATTTGACGAAGCTGTCGGAGCTCGCAGGACGAGGCCTCATCACCGACTGATTTACGACGTAAGTGAGAAGGACGGAGAGAGAAAGAAGAGAGAGGAGGTCAGAGAGAGAGGAGGTCAGAGAGAGAGAGGACAGCGAGAGAGAAGGACAAGAGAAGTGGGAGGAATGAGACAGACAGAGGGCCTATATAGATGCGAATGAGAGAGAATAAAGAGAATAAAAGAAGAGGAGAAGTAGTTGAAAAATGAGAGGAAAAATGTGATAGAGCGATATTAAAGTTAGGATGATGGGAGGAAGGCGAAGGTGAAAAGAACTAACTTGGGATAAGAAAACTATGAAACAGACCAATAAATAATTTCGAATTAATTAAATGATTTTCCTTTTGATTCAACAACCCATGAAATGCCCTGAAGAATATTTTTTATTTGCACGGAAAAAATTCCCAAAAACAAAAACGAAAAGGAAGAGAAAGAGAAGAAAACATATTCCGTGAAAAATGCAGATTGCGACGGATGGGATAATCAGGGACCAGGAAAACAATGAAAATTGAATTTGACTCGAGACAAAAAAAAAAAAAAAACAAAAAGCAGAGTGGGGAAATTTGGAAAGAAAGGAGAGAGAGGCCGAGTTAATAAAACGACTTTTGTTTTTATTCTCGATGGGCAAAAATGAAGGAAAAACAAAGTTTTCGAGGTATTTTTCTGAGACAGAGTAAGAGAGAGATAGAGAACTCCATTCGTTTATTATTTTTGGAAAAATGTCGCCTCCGAGAAGAAGAATAAGCAAATTCCTTCCAAGGAATCAAGGATCGCCAAAAGGTGAGAGAAAGAGATGCAATGTGAACGAGAGAGAAGGAGAGAGGAGGAGAGAGATATAGAGAGGGAGAGAAAGAGTGAGGAAATAATGGATGGTGGGCTTTATTTTTCTTCCGCAAGGACTTTGAATTCGTCCCCAGAAATTCTAATGATAAGCAAATATTTTTGTTATCCCTCGAGCTGAGCAAAACAAACAGGATACAGAAGAAAGAAATTCACACAATCACACACACACGAACACACTCACACGTACACACTCACATGTACACATCCACGTGTTCTCTCACTTCACGCTCACTTAGCGGGAGAGAAAGTTTTCGAAGTCCTTCGAATTCCATCCTACACATTCCGCTTTTTCCTCCTCCTCCTCAATCTTCTCATCTTCGCCGTCAGCCTCTTCTTGGCGATTGAGTATGCGTGTGTGTTGTAAGTGCGTGTGTGTCTGCGTGCGTCGGTAATGGTGTTTTTATTATTAAGATGGCGTCTCATTTCCGGCTGACCTGAGCTCGTCGTCCTCGGCTTCGCATTCGCTTTTGTTTATTTATGTTAACGTTGTTGTTGTTGTTGTTCTTCTTTTTGTTGTTTTTAGTTTGTATCCGGAGATAATCTTATGGCAGGACTCGAAATCCCTATCTTCTGCTTTCCGGTCTATTGCCAGTCGTCGGAACGACGGAAGTGATGCTCGACACATGGCAAATATTTCCTCAAACTTGGCGGAAATTCTTTTCCTTTCAATAGAAGCGAATTGGAAGAGAATTGGAACTGGCATCGAGCAAATGTACTCGGGAGATTGAGCCGCAGGAGGCGTCGCATCGGAGGAGATGGAGTCAAAGATCGAAGTAGTCAAAGGAATTGAAGAAGTCGCAGGAATGGAAGAAATCGAAGGAATTGAAGTAAGTTAAAGGAGTTGAAGCAGGCAAAGGAGTTGAAGAAGTCTGAGAAATTGAAAAGGTGAAAAATTTGAGAAGTCAAAGGAATTGAAGAAGTTGGAGGAATTGAAGAATTCGAAAGAGTAGAAAAAAGCGGAGGAAACAAAGGAGTTGAATAAGAATCAAAGGAGTCAGAAGAGTTGAATGAGTCGTGTGAGCAACTGCAGACGAAAATGTCAGAAGAATTCGCTTTCAAAGGGATTGAAGAATGCGCAGAAGGACCTCCAGAAGCCGGCAGAGTTCAAGGGTCAATGAAGATGACGACTACAAAGGAGTCGCAGGAGAAGGAGACACACGAGTCAACGGGGTGTCGATTGAGTAGGAGAATCGCGAGACGACTTGAAATTAAATGGGAGGAGAAAAGGGTCAATAATGAGGAGAGGAAGGTGAAAAGAGGGTAAATTGAGAACGGATAATGAGGATAAAGAGGAGGATAAAGAGGATGGAAATGAGTAATAGGAGGAAAGTGTCAGCCTCAAATGCTGCAGCTCGAACAGCTTTTAATTCGCCTCCTCGTGTCAACCTCCAGCACTCCCGTCTCCAACAACGGCCTCAGGAAATGGCAACGAGCACAAAGGAACGACCTTGAGTCTGTTCAAACACATGCACACAAACACACACAGACAAAGTACTAAAACTCAGAACACACTTTCACTCATACTCATAGACTTTCGAGGCGACAGAGAGAGCGAGAGTGTTGAAAAGGAGCCAAACGAGGGCAGGAAAGTGTGTGAGAGAAAGGGGAGGAGGGAGAACAAAGGAGGAGAAAGCGAGCGACGAGAAGGAGTCGAGTAGCTGAGTATGACAAAGTGTGATGACGTGAAGCAAAGGAAGCAGAACGAAACGTGCGAAGGGAACTCGTTGTGGAGACGAAGGTCGATGGGAAGAAACCGGGTGGAAGGAAAAGGAGAAAGGACGAAGGAAAAGGAGAAAGGAGGGAGGAGAGACTTCTTCAATGGATGAGACGGTAGGATCATGGAAAAAAAGGAGCAGAAAGTAAAGAGAAATGTGGCAGAAAAGGAGGCTCTGGAAAGACGCAGACGAAACTGTGGAAAAGCGAGAAGTGGATCTGGTTCAAGTTTCCTTTCGTTTCGTTTTTGGGTGGAAAGCAGTGAGTGCAGCGAAAAGTAGAACATACTTTTCGGCGCAAAGTGAAAATTAGGCTGCTCGAGCTGGGATAAGTCAAACAGATTCACACATACACTCACACATATGCACACGAGGCTTCAAAGGAGGCAAATGTTCTTGTAAAAAAGGGAGAGGAAAGATGACGAGAAAAGCATATGATTTGTCATCATTCGCTTTTGGAAGAGGGGTTTTGGGGCTCAAATAGAATTGGCTAAAAATTTTGTCATCTCCCTCATACTCCAAATTTTGTCTTTTTCCTCATACTCCAATTTGATTTCTTCAAAAGTTCTTTTGGAATTGCAATTTATAGTAAAATATATGTATAGTTTTAAATAATTTTTGGTGTCTACTTTTATTATTTGGTTCATTTTCAGTGTTTTTAAAATCATTTCATCTTTTCACTCATTTATTTTGCATTTAACCGATGTCCGATTTTTTTCTGATGTATAAACATTTTTTTTAAATCTTAAATTTGTTCTTCTTATTTCTTTCATCATCCTCGAATTCCGTTCAATTTCACCTTCAGAATCTGTTATCAATCTGTTACATCGTAGAGTTTTTCTATTTTAGAACCTTAATTTTACTTTCACTCTCACTCTCTTTAACATTATCTCAGTCTCTCACATTCTATCACTCTCTCCCACTCTGTTTCTCTCACTCTATATCCTCACTCCCAATATATTTCCATCTTATTCAGCCAATATTTTCCTATCCTTCTCTATCTCTTTCTATACAATTTTATCTCTCCATCGTTCGTTTTTGCCTTTATCGCCTTTTCAACTTATTTCATATTTTCTATTTACGAATATTTTTCCTTGTCCGCCCTCCAACCACGCCTCCGCTTTCAACTGGACTTATCCTCCTTCTTCTTCCCAACTTTCTCTTCTCTTCCTTCTCCCCACCAGGTGCCGAACCACCCCCAATTCTAGTCTTTCTTCTCCCCCTCCAACCACCTGTTCGTGAATCTAAATTCGACCTCATCGGCGTCTAAAATGAATTTTTATGACCGCGTTACTTAAGATTCACCACAGTCTCCACCTCGCCAAAGCCTCCACCACTTCACGTCTCCCGCTTCTCGATTCGGTCCGTGGGCCGCCTTCGTGGAGCCACCATCGAGTGCCACGAAATGGAGTCGTGGAAACTGCGAAGCTCGACTCCGCCGACTTCCTCCGCAAACCTCTTTCACAGACCTTCTCCGCCTTTCCAGCCTCCTCCGTTCCTCGCCCACATTTTAATGTTATTTTATTCGGTAGCTGCCGAAAAGTATGCAATAAAAAGCAATAAAATATTTGCTCTTCAAGGACGAACGAGGGGGGCGGATGGAAGGAAAGCGCAGGTCGACCTGCGAAGGACGAGAAGGAAGGTGGGCGGGACAAGACGATGGAAAGGACTGTGGAGGAGACAGAAGATGAGGACAGGTGCGGAAAGGACGAGTGGCGCCGGTGGAAGTGGACGATGACGATGAAGAGAATGAGGAAGGGGACGATGAGAAGGACGTGGGAAAAGTCGGTCGTAGGTGAAGAGACGAGGTGGACCAAAGCTCGGGATGAAAGACGCCGTCGCAGATACAGCGTGCGATAGGAAAGAGAAAAGAAAATAAAAATGAGTAGGGGAGGGGGAAAGAAAAAGAAGAAGAAGAAACACAGCAGGACCTGCGGAAGTGCGGTTGAAAGAAGAAGATCCCGATCTGAGCACGAACGCAGAGAAAACCACGAAACAGGGAGAGAAAGAGAAGGAGTGGGAGAGAGAAAGACTGAGTGGGAGGGAGACAGAGAGAGATGCGGAAAGAGAGGCTGATATAAGGGGAGAGAAAGCCGAAAACCGGCGGCAGTGGAAAGGCAAAGGTTCCTCAAGCAAATAAAAGACGCAAGGACAAAACCGCAGATCGAAGGGAAGATAAAACGGAAGGACGACACAGAAATGGGAATGGGAAGAAGAGAAGGACAAATAGGGAGCGAGGGAGACTGAGAAAGACGGAAACACACAGAGGATGGATGAAGGCAGTTTGTTGCCAAATAAACGAATTATAATTTTTCAATTTTTATGCCGACTCGGGGAAGCCAGGAAAAGAGAGGAAGAAAATCATCCTCACTGGTTATTGTTGTTGTTTGGGATTTCATGCTTTTGTTTTTGTAATTCTTGTTATTTTTATTTTTGATGCTTTTACTCTTGTTGTTTTTATTCACGTTTTTGTTGTTATTGTACCAGTTGTGGTCGTTTGTGTTCCTCAAATATTTTGCCAGCAATTTCCGAGCATCCGCAACACGTTGCAGGTAACTCGAATAAGAACCTTTGGGGGAAACGACACGGAGGAGGAGAAAAAAAAAAAGAGGATGGAAGCTACTTTGTTGTGGACGAAGTGGTGCTGACGATGTGGTTGTTATTGTTGTTGTTGCTACAGTTGTTGTTATTCCCTCTGCCGTCGCTTATCACTCCCCATAGCATTTTCATTATTATTATTTAGAAATTCTCTGTGGAGCCTCAGACGACCTCAAACGTATCCGGGGAGTTTCTGTATTTTGTGGAGTTCACACAGACACAGATACCGCTCTCCAAAATACACACACACCCGCTTAGCCACACACACATTCACCAACACACACACAAAAACTCACTCACCCACACATAAAAACTCCCGAGGCACTCACCCACACAAACAACTGACGTTTGAAGTGAAATTAAATTTCGTTCGTTCTCGTTTTGGGTTTCGCAGGTGGCGTGCGTGTGGTTGGAAGGCGGGACAGCATGGTGGGAAGAGGGCGTGGCAACAACTGAATAAGTTGACATTTTTAACGACCAAACAATCTTGCCGGCGACCAAAGCTGCCGAGGAGGCGTTCAGTGTAAGGGGCGTGGTCGCTTCGCGTTCGTTGCTAAGTATTCGAATTCGAAGGCCGATGTCTGAATTTGATGGACCCGAGCGATTGACGTCAAGGAATCGCTCTCTCCACGCCTCTCTCCACGCCTCTCCCCCTCTCTCGTCTTGCACCGCCCCACGAGCCTCCAACTTGGACACTTGAGACATTTGGTAATGATTTTATTTGTTTACCGAAGCACTTCCATTTCGACTAAGTTCGACAACAAGTCGTTTCCGCAGCGTTGCCATACTGTCCGTCGATTGAGTAGTTAGAGAGAAAGAGACAGAGACAGAGAGAGAGAGAGACAACAAAATTCAGGAGAGAAAACAATTGTCCAAAAGAGAGGGAAAGTTGGAGAAAGTTCTTCGACTGATGCGGAAGCCAAAACACCTGAGGCCTGAATTTCATTTAAATTTCCTCCTTGTTTCCGCTGTTGTTTTTGTTGTTATTATTGTTGTAGTTTCTAAAGTTTCCAATTACATTAGATTTAATGGTTTTCGTTGTTATTTTAAAGTTTCAACCCTACTGAACTGAAATACGAGAATTGAAGAGGCCAATTAAGAATTAAAAATTAAAATGAAAATTCAAAATTTAATTGCTTTTTTTTGCATGAAAATTCGCGGAAAAGTTCATTAAAAAGTTCATGTGTGTTAACTGAAATTACAATCAACATCAAGAGCTAATTTCATTATTATTTTTTTTTATTTTTGATTTAATTTTTTTTATTCACAGTTAATCAACAATTTGAAAACAGTTTCCTGTGAAGCGAAACATTTTTAGTCGTTATTTTTCGTTCATTATTTTCACACGTTTTCGCAGTATTTTCCTTTATTAGTGCTCGAGGACAATGATGATGGTAGACATAATAACGATGATGACTACAACGAGTATTACGAAGGCAGAAATGATGACGGTAATGATATAAATAGGGATCATGAAGGCAAAAATAAGAACGATGATTATAAATATGGCTATCATGAAATCAGAAATGATGACGATTGTGATGATCAACGAGGATTACGAAAGCTCAAATGATGACGATGATGATATCAATGATAATAACGCATGAAAAAAAGAAGACTATGATGACATTAATGGGGATGATCATGACTTACCCGGCTCCAAGGTCGTCGCGAGCAGAATCGATGGCAGGCACAACAGGATAATCCGAATTTCGAGCATGTTCAGCGGCATCGGGATGGGTGGCATTTGTCCTCTACTTCTTATTCTTCTTGTTCTACCTCTCTTTCCCGTTCTATTGGAACGATGTCCTTGTGTCTGTTTCTGGTTTACTCCTTTTCCCTGTGCTGCGATGTCAATTTCGACCTGGCTGGTGTCGAATTGATTGTTGTTTTTGTTCTTGTTATTGTAACGATAGCTAATGCTTTATTGTATGTTTGAAAATCTGAATTCACGAGTCGTCCTTTTTTCTCACTCGCGCCAAGGACTCGAAAGGCGAACGCATGCGATGACAAATGGAATCGTTCAACGAGGTTGTTGTGGCGTTTGTTGTTGTTCTTTTTGTTGCTGGTTTTTTATTGTTTCTGCTGATTTTGTTGCTGTTCTTGGTGTTCTTGCTGAGTATTGTTAGCTGTCCGCATCGATGTTCGTCTTGTCATGCATTTCCTACTCGAAATCCTTTTTCGCGAAAATCCTTTCCTCGGATTTAGTTTAGATTCAAAAGTTATTTGTTTTCTACTAACGTTTTTTTTTGATCTCTTTGTAATATTTCGCTTCTTTTTGTGTTAAGCAGCTTTTTTTTGCAGCTTTATTTTCGTAATAAGTTCAAAGCTATTTTCTTCTTCTATCTCCCAATATATTCGCCGTCTTCTTTTGGGTTTTTATTTTTTGTCGTTTTCCTTTTTTGCAATTTGTTTCCCTATCTTCAATTGTCCATTCACTTTTTTCCCTTTGGCTCGTTCTTCGTATATATGGATGTGTATTTGTATGTGTGTGTGGTTTTTACTACCTTTTGTCAGCTGCTGCTGATGCTACTTTTTTCACTTTTCTCTATCTCTCTTTCTGTCCGCCGGCAGGTTTGCTTTTGTTACTCACTCAGCGTTCCATCATTTTTCATCGTGTTTCTGACATCGTCCTTCAGGACTAACATTCCTTTTCGACATCCCTGCACACATATATATCCTAACCTCTCGGTGTAGGTGTAGAGAGAGAGATGGATAGATAGATGTATGCTTCGTCTGTCATGCGGCAAATCCTTTGCGTGGTTTTTTATCCGAAACAAGTGATAAATCGAATCTCCGAAGGATCCTTTGTCTTGTTGCTTCGCCGTCTTCTCGGGACGTAAGGAGATCAAAACGATAGACCTCCGACCGATCTCTCTCTCTCCGTATCCCACTCGGACTCGTGCGATACCTTGTAAGCTTCTTGTTGCAATCGTTATCCTTTCGTCCTTGCTTCAATCCTTATTCAATTTATATTGATGAATCGCTCTTCTTCTTGCGCTTCTCTGACTTTGTTTCTTCGTTCGGCGAGCGAAAGCGCATAAAAATCACTTTAATGCAATTTTTACTGCGACACTTTCTCATCCGTGCGACTGACTGTGTCCTCGTCCTCGTGCACGCTATCCTTGCGCTGCAGCTGCTGCCGCCTCGGTCTCGTTCCGCCCTCGCTGTCTTTCTGCAAGAGAGAATCAAAAACATATCAAATTATTTCGTTTCTCTTCACTTTTTTTTAGTTCTTTAGTTTTTTGTATTTTGTCTTTTGTTTTTTGGTATTTTTTATTTTTTTTATTTTTGTATTTTTTCTTTCGTTTTTAATTTTTGCTTTCGTTGTTTTTTTTTTTTTTTGTTTCACTTCTCAGCAGAACTCTGCGTATAAATCATTTTTCTACTTCGACCCATCTCGCTTCCTCCTAATTTCTCACTCCCACGTTCCCTTTTTGGCTCCCGCTTCCCTCGATCCCCAATCGATCTCGGTCGAAGTCCTTGCGAGAACTTTGCATAGTTCTTGGACTTTTATTTGCCAGTCGACGAGCTGCGCATCTTTGAGAAGGATTCTTTTCATCCTCCTACTTTTCTTTCTCCTTCTTTCTTTCTCATTCTTCCCTCCTCATCTCCCTTTCTCTTTTTCTCACATCCATCCATCTCATTTTCTTCCCACTGGTTTTCTTCTTTCCTCAGTTCACTGCAGTTTCTTCTCAAGCAGCGCTAATAATTGATTGAGACTGCGATTTCTCGACTTCATCCAACGACTATTTCATTCTTCCATCCCTTTCCCTCTCTTTCTCCCTTCACTCACTCCCTCTCTTTTTCTCTTCCCTCTCTCATCATTGTAGTTTTTCGTCCTACTTTGTACAGTGAACAAGTCATGAGTGCCACTTGAGCGTTTCTCTACTTTGCTCTTTCTCTTTCCTCTCTATCTCTTTCCCTCTTCTCTCGAACTCTTTCGCTCTGTCTTTCTTCATCGAGTAATCATAAATTTTGTTTTTAAGTGGAACGAGATTTTTATGTAACAATAAAAATCGCATATTTATTGCATTCTGCGAAAAATGTCATCATTATGTGAAATATTCAATCGATCGAAGAAAGAGAGGAGGGCAGCAAAATGAACGAGATGGAGACACAACAGTGGAAAGAGATAGATAAAGGGTTTCTTGAGAAGGACTGAGCTTGCGATAACTCAGAGTCATAATTTTTAGAAGTGACTTTAACGAGTTCAATGCAGTAGATTTTGAGTGTTTTTAAAACACCAACTTTAAATTATTTCCTCAAAGAGACACTTATTAGTGGAGAATTAAATCGTTTTGAATGGAAATCCATATTTAATAATTTTATCAATAATGGAGAATATGAGAAGAATATAGAAGAATATTAGTATAGTATAGAATTGAATTGAATATGAACTGAAGTGAAAAACATATTGATAAAAATTCATATGTGAAAAATATAAAATATAATATAATATAAAAATATAAAATAAAATATAAAAATAAGTTCATATTTATATTTTTCATATAAATTTATTAAACCTACAGTTTCATTAATTATATGAGTTAACGAACTAAATACAAAATAGAAATAATAATGTAATAAAATCAAAGAAAATGTAAATTCTATAAAATCGTGAAAAAATTCCAAAAATAAGAAAATAATAAAAAAAAGTTAACACTAGTTTAAAATAAAAAGATAGCAAAAATCCCAAATAATAATGATATTAATGAAATATTCCCCGAAAGAATAATGTCAGCAAAGATCTAGAAATAGGACTTTCACCGATTTCCAGTCAAAATTACACCAAGACGAAATTAACACAAGACATAATAAAGCTTGTGCTTGTGAGGAGAAAAAAATAATTCCCAGGCCATCGATCTTCTGGAAATTGATTCCCATTGAGGATCCCGTGGGCACATCTGTGTCGTGCTCTTTGGGCGGTTTCATGCATAATTAGACCGACGAAGGAGAAAGGACTGTAATTAATTACCCGTGGATGGGCGTTGGCGGAGAAATGGGCGGTCGAATGAGGTGAACGAATGAAAGCAAGAATCTGCGTTGACATTCACAGCGAAACAACACGGGTGTATGTGTGCGTGTGTGGATGTGTGGAACGTGTAACGCGCGATGAATAACGAGTTATTAATTTGACTTTAAGTCGCCTCCAGATGTCGAATTAAGAGCCAAGCGAATGTCTAATTGTGGATAATATTTCAGAGAATCTGAGGAGTTTGTCCTGAGCATGAACAAGGACGAAGGTGAGGATTATTCAATTAAACTGTCACATGCTCAGGAGAGACGCGAGATAATTAAAAAAACCGGAAAGTAACAGGAGGAATGGAAATAAATTTTATTTGTTAGATTTGTGTTTCAAAGAGAAGCGGATTTGTTTAATTTGAGAAAATTTGAATTTTCTTTAATTTGAGTTTCAAAAAGAGAAGGAGTAGCAATTAATTAAAAAGAAGAATATACTAAAACGATCCTCTCAATGGACCTGAGCCTCGCATCGATTTTCAATCGAAACCAAGTGAGAAATTTTTGAGTCTCTAAGTATGTATGGGTTGTTTTGTGAATATATAGATGTATGTATGCAGAAGACGAGCAGCATCCTCGTTCTACACATTTTCTCACCCACCCAATTCCATAGCTTTGATTTATTCTACTCTATTCTCTTCACATCTCTCTCACCCCTCTTTCTCTTTCTTACTCCCCCTAACTCAGCATCCTGTTTCCATTATATTTCCACATGGGGTGGAGAAATGAATCTCCGCAGGTGGCAACGCGAATTGTAAATTTCGTGGAATTTAATATATTTCTCCAATCGAACGAACAGTGGAGGAGCGAACAATGAGCGATAAATTTTGTACAAAACACGAGGAGCTGCGATGGTGGCAAACAATAACAACAAAACAATAACTACAACAATAACATAAAATACAATAACATTTACAACAACATGAAATACAACAACGTGATTTACAACAACAATTTAACAATAGCCTCAGACACTATGGCCTGAAAGCGTGGCTGTAAATGATGCTCAGCACAAAGGCTTTGATTAATTGGCATTCATTGGCGATGGGCAGCAGAGAAATTGTAGGAGGGGTGGCGGAGGAGGAGGTAGCGGAAACGAGGAGAAAATTTGACTAAAGGAGAATTAGGGAGAGTGTGTCAAAGAGGGAGATAGAGAGCTCCATGCTTCAGACAATTCGGGTGCATCGAATTCTCAATCGATGGTATGTGGAAATCAGAGAAGATATCCTTCGAAGACTCAAAGATCAGGTTTGAAAATTGTTTCTTTTTCTTTTTCACATGTGAGTTAAGTTCGTACCATTTTCATTTCTTTCTCTTTCTCTCTCTTTTCGAATAAATTTTCTCTAGAAAATCGTTTGGCCCATGTTAAAAATTCATTTCCCCTCTATCATCGCTTCTCTCATTTACACCTAAAGAGTCTTTCAAATGATATGACAAAACTATATAGCGATAGGAAGTGGAGAAAAGAGAGAGAAAGTGAACAATTAAAAATATTCAGGATGAGCGAGAGAGATAAATAGAAAAAGAGAGTGAGAAAAGTAGAAGGAAAAATTGAGAGATATAGAAAGAGAAGGGAGAGAGGTAGAGCGAGATCATGGACAGCGTAGTCATTAAGGGGAATTTGCATAAAAAATAACTAACTTCAGTTCGCTCCAGTACACTATTCCACTCTCATTCTATCCCACTATCATTCTGTCAAACTTTCATTCTCTCCCACTCGCATTCGCCTACACTCTTCCTCCCTCACTTTGACCAACTGTCGCCCACCGTTGTCTCCGTCTCGCTCGCCCTCCACGGCCAAACCAACCCAGAGCAATTCCATTTCGCAGCAAAGCCACACCAAAGTAATTTCTTTCGCTGCAATTACTGCCAACAATAATTCACCGCTTGCCTGCGACCTCACTCCGAAAGCCGCCCCACCCTCGGTGACGAACTCCCCGCACCAACCCCACTCATTTTGTCAGCCCCACCCCTCGCTTCGCCACCGACTTCTGCTGCACAACTTATTATTGTCTCTAGTTGAGTTGATTCCCGCACTTGTTATTATGCAGTAAGTCGCAGACAGACAAATGGAGAGAGAGACAGACGGGCACGACGAGAGAGATGGACAGACAAAGAGAGAGACCGCGGCACAAGCACTAGGCGACAACAAAGCCCTGACTGCAGCCGACGACAACCGCGGGCAGGACGAGCGACAACGGCGAAGGACTCGCGACTCGCTGAGGCTGAGTCATTCGAGGCATGTCCTCCTTATGTCCAACGGCTCAATGGAGACTCGAGCAGCAGAGACGACGTCGTTGCAACCTCATGACATCAGCCATGGTTGGCGAAGCTGAGGGGGGAAATGGGCGGAGTGAAATGGACGGAAGGACAGCGGGACGATGGACAAGTGCCATCGTGGTCGTTGTGGGTCCTTGGAGGAGAGTCCAGAGTTCGCCGGCCACTCCTCGGTGGTCGGCACTCAGCACTCGGTTCTCCTCAAAGCTTCGTCCTCTTCATTGCTTTGTCCTCTTTATATTCCCCCCAGTCACCCGCTGTCCTTTGTCCTGGATTTGGAGTTCGGGGGTTTTTGGTACATTGTGTCGAGATAATGGCATTAATAATAATAATATTATTATGATTATTAATATGCATGCATGTCATCATATTAAGTCCGACGAGTCCTGCTGTAGTGCTCGAAGGACGAAGAGCCAGTAGTTGCAAAGGAAATTACAGAGCGACGGAGAGAGAGATAGATAGAGATAGAGGGTAGGATGAGAGATTGAGACAAAGGAAATGAGGTTGGTGCAGAGCGTTAGAAGAATAAGGTCGAAGGTGCTAAAGACTATTGAAAATTCTGATCGAGCAATAGAAAGGAATTAGAGAAAGGACCACGAAATGAACACGAGATAATAAAAGAACTGGTGGGAAATTAATGAAGATAAGGAGGAAAGACAAAGAAAGAAGGGAACGAATGAAGATGGAAATGAAACTCAAATGAAAATGGAGACGAAATACAAATGAAAATGGAAACGACAGAGATGACGAAATGTAAGCGAAAATTTAAACGAAACAGAATAGAATCTTTCTCTTCTATTATGTTTCTGAATCTGTTCTAAATCTTTCTTTTCTAGTCTGCTTTGTTGTTCTGAACCAAACGCTAAGGATAAATAAGGAATTGGATGAAATATAATTGTCGAAGCGATGACAATTGCAAGCTGGGCGATGAGACACAAAATGATGGGAAGGAAACAAATCCGAGGACGATGACGTGTTCTCTCTCTCGCCCTATTTCTCATTCTTCCTCTCTCCGTCTCTCGAAATGTTTATCAATTTAAATTAATTGCACACGAGAGTGCGATAAATTTGCAGAATGAGGAGAAGGACTTCGGCAACGAATGCGAATGAGAACGAAGCATATGCAGTGGAAAGGAGAGGAAGGAGACGAAATGGTAGGAGACAACGGAAGGACGACTGCATGACGTTGATGAGCTCTGAGGCTGGCGAAGTGAGGAACAGAGAAAATGAGAATCAGGCTCCGACTTGTGGTCTGATGACTGTGGCCTTGGAAGGGGCGGAGAAGGAGGAGGTGGGCGTGGTTCAGAGCGGAACGTGCTGCGGTCTCCCCGATGGAGCCACGGAGGGGGCTGCTTAATTAAACTCGGTTAGATGTGATGGACGAATTAAGTTTAATGTTCGCTCGGAGAGTGAATAGAAAATCTCGGTGCTGCTAAAAAAAGAATATATAAAAAAAGAATAACAACAAAGAATATAAAAAAATTAAAAAAAAATTATATAAAACAAAAATATTATATTTTTTGTTTTATTGTTGTTGTTTAAACAGACAAAAATTCTATGAAACAAGAAATGTGTAACATCTCGGTGTTCTTACAAAATACAAAAAAACATACAACAATAAATATATAAAGCATCAAATTTAAAACAAAAATATTATAAAACAAATATAAACCAAAAAAAATTTATAAAACAAGAAATACAAAAATAAAATATGTATAAAACAAAACATATATAAAACGATAGACATATCAGAAAATATAGATATAAAATAATAAAACAAAAATTTTTAGGATTTCAGAGAAATTCATAATGAGCCCGTCATTCTTTAAGAAAAAATCTATATCTCTCCTGGCATGTCTAATTATATCGCTGTCTGCATCTCGACATCAAAAGCCAAAGGACGATGATCTCTGAATTCAATCGCATATCACTCATACGACCTGTGACTCAGATTATAATTAAATTACGAGGAATTAATCAGCAAGCTCGCGGGAAATCAAAGAATCTGGAGGCGGTTCTTTGTGAGAGGACTCTCACTACGGCAGGACTGTGTCTGAAGGTCCTTGTGAGATTTTCACAAATTTCGATCAATTAAAAGCCATCTTACGTCCTACGCTGTGTTGAACGATGTCAAACTGCTTTCTGTCTGCTGAACTGCAGAAAATATCGATTACAGTTGGAGTTCGGAGACAGACACACATGAATACACATATGAATGCGCACAAACATACACACACACAAACATCAACACACTCATTCACCCATACAAGGAGACGCCTCAGGCAAGCAGACAAAAAAAAAACTTCCATCTCCGAGTGGGCGAGAGCGAGAGACCCGAGGCTTAAATGAAACATGGTTTGAGCGTGATGATGACAGGCACCGAAAGGGAATGGTAGAATGAGAGAGATAGGGAAGGAAGGGAGGAGAAGAAGACGATATTAAAAAAAAAATCACATCTAAGAAGTCATTAAAAATTAATTAAGCGCAACGTTCAATATTAGCACAGGACAACGGACCAAGCGACGGCTGCCACGTCGTTGGCCACGTTGTCTCAAACGATTTTCATCATCAGCCAGCGATGGTTTTTCACATTTTTCACTCCTTCTTTTCCCTCCTTCTAATGGTGTAAAAATTCCATCCTTTCCCTCCTTCTATGCAGGGTTTTTTACGTTATCTTCTCGTTGTGGTTTCTTGTGGAAAATTCAAATCCTTCTACCGAGAATTTGATAGCAATCATTATTCTATCGATCACCTTTCATTATATTGGTATTTTGATCGAATGTTTTATTCAGAGGTTTTACGAATTGTTCGTCCTTGGTTGACCGAATTGAATTGCTTGAGGACTAAAATCATAACAAATTAAAATGAAAGAAAATCGAGAACGCAAAAATACATAAATATAACAAGAATATATAACTCATTCACGATACAATCTCTCGTTATTTTGGCGCAATTTTTTGTGAAAAACAATAGAAACAAAATCAGAATTTCACGCTATCCTCGGTACAAAGAGACAATCGCATAAAGGATCTTGGTAAGGTCGAAAAGAAATAAAGGTTTTAGTAATTGGGAAAAATAAGAGTCATAGAGAAAATTTTGAAGGAAGAATAAAATTAGTTAACAAACAAAAGCAGGTCCAAATATTTTTTTATTAAGAAATAGAAATCTAAAGCTCAAATTAAAATATATGCAAATATATTCAATAATTTATGAAAGTAATAAAAATAAATAAATTTAATAAAAATTAAGTACCAGAAAAATATAAGCGAGAAAATATATCTCAAATTATACAAAGCAGAAATGATGGACTTCATGGCGGATATTGTGAAATCAATTTGGATGAAATGCATTTGGGCGGATAAGAGCAGATAACACTCCAATAGGCGGATAAATCAGCGGATAACAATGTGGGGAGCAGCGGATAAAGGCAATAAACCCGACGGATGAATGCCATAAATAACTGATTTGCGATTGTTCGATCCTTTGCGGCCTGGTTCTCGAACGAACCAAGGATGCCACACGATTCGATGTAACGGTCGCTCGGCTCGGCCATGAATAAATTCTGGCGGATTTGGCGAGGAGGGAGAGGCTCGTGATTCGACTGCGGATGCGAATGAGGCAACAAATTAAAATTAGCATCAAATAATTGTGATTTGCATGAATTATGCGATGGAGAATTTATGCCAGCCACTACAACAATAACAACCATCACAGAACAATACAATGCGACAGCAAAAGGAGAGTGCGAGAGAAAGGGAGATGGAGCGCGAAAGAGAGTGTGAGAGAGAGACAAGGACGAGTGTGAGAGCGTGAGGGAAGTGCGAATAAATTTGCAAAATAATTAAAAGCAATTTTTCATAATTTTCCAGAATGCTTTTTCCGCCACACGCGCATTGTTTTTTCTCATTGTTGTTGCTAATCTAATTTTTGCTAGTGTTGTTGTTTTGTCATAATTATTTCTGTTGTTGTTATTGTTGTTGCCGTCGGCTGTCGACTCTCATTTGACCAGCTGTGTTGGTTTGACGTGCCGCAAGTGGGCGTGGCAACAACCATCCGTCTGGCCAGCAGAAGCTGATGTTGTTTTCATTTGATTTGCCGCTGCATACTTCTGGGCGCAGAGGAAACATCCATTTCACGTTGTTGCTCTAATGTTTCCTACCGACCGATCACGCTCAGGAAATTCGATAGACATAATGAATTTCGATTTTTCTTATCGCGGTTTTAAATACTTTTCATACGATCACATGTCATTACCATCATTACCATCACATGTCCTTGGATAATTTCTCTTGCTGCAATTGTGGTTTGGCCAGAATTGTTTTCCAATTCCCCATAATTTGCCACAATAATTCGAGTCAACCGCGAAGGACACAAGACCACAACACAAAGACGACCTCATTCGCCTTGCCACATGATGATGGTGAAGAAGATGATTGACTTCCACATTGGAATTTTTCCAGCATGGCCTTCTATCGCGAGGACATTTTCGACATTCTCTCGCACACATCACAGCGAAACTTCCGCTTAAATCACTCTTTTTCTTTCTCTTTCTGGGCCCACTGGGACTTGAAGGAGCTTCAGACTCGAAGGAGCCTCGGACTCGAAGGAGTCTAAGACCGAAGGCTCTTTTGACTCAAATAAATCTCCATCTCATGCTCCACCACAGCGCAAAACGACTCCGATGCCGAGCTTCTTGATTCCCTCCGTCGTCCTCCTTCATGTCGGACATTTCTTGACGCCATTTTCCACTGGCCACCACGCCCAAGTGTTGGTCGACACGTCTACCAGCGCAGCTAAGCAACAGAGTAGGCAGCGAGGTTCGAATTTCCTCGGCCACATTCAACATTTAAATAAATGGCTTCGTTCGTTCGTTGGCCACGCTGTTCGCGTGAATAAATCATAATGTGCAGCAATAAACACAATCACATACTCACACACATACACATACACACGCTTGGTGTTAGTGTGTGGTTGCGGAGTCCACTTTGGTCGCAATTGAAATGCGGGATTTTCAATTATTTTCCACTTAGCTTTGTGTGCCTGTGCATGTGTGTTAGTGACGAGTGCCCATGTCTGTGTTAGAGTTTATGAGTTCTTGAGAAGAGGTCAGTTCAAGAGTTTCTCTATGTCCGTGTGCATGTGTGTGAGTGATGGCGATTAGCAAATAGAGCGAAGGATTTCTTCTTTCCTGCCTCTCGGTGGAAACCCGTAAACATTCTTCAGGAGGCGAAAGTCAAGAGGTCAGAGTGGGACAGAATGATGGAGTCGTCCGAGAAGCAAGATGATGGAGGGGGTGGGAGTGAAAAACAACGGTGTTGAAATAAAAAATTGTCCGAAGTCGGCGGAAAAATATGCAAGAGTTTATTCTGATTTTTCTCTGTTTCTTTTTCGCTCCCTCCCTGCAATTTATTTTGTTTGCAATCATCAAGAGTAATGATTAGTCTCGTTAGTTTTAATGGTGAGTGCTGTGAAGTGGAATTAGTAACAACAAGAACAACAACAACAATAGCGACGATAACAAAAGCATAAATAAAAATAAAAGTAGAAACAAATTAATTACGTGGCCAAAGCAACAGCAACATTTGAGACAACAAATTGAGATTTGTTCTTGCTTAAAGTGGAAACCCAAGGACAAGCGATGATAAAATAACCAATTACCTAGAATTTTGGAATTTAGTGTAGTATTATGATATAAAATAAGGAGAAACAACAAATTTCATTAAAGTTGATTCTACTTCAACAATTATGAAATATATTTTTATATTCAACAAAATGAAGTATAATTTTGCAAAATAAGAATTCAAATTTAATGGAACGAAGTTAGGTAATGTAAAATAAATAAAGTGAAATTATGTAAAATAAAATAGTATAAAAATCTTTGATATAAAAAAATATATATTATATATAATATACGTACATCATTTATCTAACATGAAATAAAAAAAATAAAAAATATAATAAATAAAATATTTTAAAAAGTATACAAAAAGGAATAATGTAGCTTCATTTGATGCTGAAAAATATCAACAGAATAAAAAATAAACAACAATAGCTAATTTCAGCTACAACCAGATTATACTCATGGTTGTATTTTTTTTTCTGATGGTATCGGTTTTATATTGTTTTTGTTATTGTTGTAGCAATCAACCACCAGTAATCCACAGTGGTAGATGGTGTTGTTGATGTGGTTGTTTGTTGGTGTACTGTCCATTGCAATTTGTGAGCATTTAAGTCGTAAAATAAAAAACTCACCAACAACAACATGAATGCGTTCTGTTTGCGTGATTTCCATTGCGTTGGACGCCATTTTGTTGTTGTTGTTGTTGCTAGAAATACTTTTTTTTATAGATGTTGTTGTTTCAGTAATTGTTGTTGTTATTATTGTTGACCTGAACACTGATTGTAATGATTTCATTTCTAGTGCACTTTCCGCAAATTTGTTGCTGCTGTCGTTATTTTATTCTCTGTTGTTGAAAATTTAATTCCAAACTAAATTCAACTTCGAGCTTTAGTTTTCCGAGAAGACTAAGGGATTTTCAAAGAATCAAACGTTTTTTCGATATAGGTGTATCTTATTTTTTTAACATATTTTTTCTTGGCACTCGAGTTTTTACTGTTTTTTGCTTTTTTAAAGCAAACGAATCTTAAGGAATTTTATAGAAATATGTATATATATTGAAAAGTCTTAAGCAACGGCTTATGGTAAGTAGTTAATCATTTTAAATCTTTCTTGGAGATTTCTATTTCCTGCTCTAAATCTTTCTACGAATTATCTCAGTGAGGATATTTTCTGCCTCTATCTCTCTTTCTCTCTCTCTCTACTTCTATACCTCGAAATAACGCACTTCTTGTTGCAATGATTCGTTATCTCAGTCATGAGAAGAGCTTTAAAATCGTTATTGTAACTTTTCGTCTTCTGAGAAATTCAGCCATCGACGCCTAAGCAAGTCATTCTCCAATTTGGCAGCACTTTCCTCGCATCCACGCTTCCAAGAGAACATTTCGCGGTTCTGTCGAAGTTTGGCAACCCTGAGACACGGCCTTAGGATCGTCAAGAACCGCAAAACTGGCTTCATTAAAGAGCGTTTAATTGCACTCCACCCACACACACACGCACATCATCCGTGTGTGGGTGTCCTTGCATGTGTTATTGTTGTTCGCGCATAAAGTTTCCTCATTTCGGAGTTTGACGTGGTTTCATACCGACAACAACAACTTCAACGATGAGAAAACTATGCAAAACAACAGGAACAACAACTAGGAGAAGGATATAAAACTACAAGAACAAGAATATGCTGCGTATGAGTAGAAGAAAAGTAGCTACAACAACAATAGCAACAACATTGACTCAAGGACGACAGCAACAATTAAAATGTTTGAAACTTCGACAGCGTTTCCTTTTTCCCGACACCCACCCTCTGCAATGGTGGAAATTAAGGTTGCTTTCACACGAGTATGTGTGTGTGTTCATTTTTGCCGCCATTTTACCATTCTTTTACTACCATTTTCCTCCCTTTTACTATCATTTACCTCCCTTTTTGCTACCATTTTAATTCCCTTTTACCACAATTTTACCACCCTTTTTGGAAGCATTGAAAACGATCACAAAAACTTGGGAAAGGCAAGTTTCGTGTATGGGAAGAAAACCCTCTTTTATGATGCTTCCTCGAAGCGAGTTTTCTTTTTCAAGATTCGGTATTTTCCTACAATTCCTGAAATTGCCTGTCGATATGCCTAAAAGTATGCATTAAAGCGCTCAAAACATACTAAAAGGAGTCTGTTCCTGCTCTCGTTGCAAAACCCACTTTGAAATGGGTTCCTGCGATTGCTTCGGATTAGTCACAATTTTCGGAACTCCCTCCATATCTGCACAAAATCTCCGTCCTCAATTTTCCGCGCGCCCATAAGCATGCAATGAAAAGCTCATCAACTCCTCGTTCTCGTTTCTCTTCTCCTCTTCGTCCACCTCCTCATCGTCCTCCTTCTCATCGTCCTACTCCTCATCGTCCTCCTTCTCTCCATCCACCTGCTCAACCTCCTCGAATTCCCAACAATTGCTCAATTTTTCGCCCCCTAAAAGTATGCCGCGGTTTGCAGTTTGTCGCCGCCTAAAAGCATGCGGCGAAAATGTGGCAGCCATTTCGCTCTCATCATATCCGCCAATTAATTCGCCGGAAATGCAACTGCTTCGGGGCGAGGAGAAACGAGGCAGGACGAAAATGCTCGGCATGCTCAGCAGTTGTGGTTGGCAACACTTTTGCTGGGCGGTTGTTGCTGCAACGGTTGATGTTGTTGTTGCTGTTGTGGGTCGCTAAATGTTCATTGCTTCGCTTTGGTCGTCGTTACTTTCACCTCCCTCTCTCTCTCTCATTACCTCTCCCTCCCTCTCATTACCTCTTACTCTTCCCACTCGAGAAAGTAGTTGGCTTCGGGAAGTGTAAGAAAAACATTCGATGAAAATCTTAAAGTTTCGAAAACTTTTGTTTTGCATTTCGTCCTTCGCTTCCTCTTCACGGTCTCATTTGCATTTCCCTTCTCCCCACCCACTTTTCGGCACTCTCACCATCATCGTCATCTCCTTCGGTATCGGTTTCTACCTTAATTTGTCGTTGCATCCTTCGTCCTTCTTTCGTTCGCCCCACAGACGGCAAGAAACTCGAGGAAGACCAAGGAAATTGGAAAAGTTTACTCTCGAAGTATGAGCGAGGAAAAGAGATAAAGAGCGAGATGGCGAGAGAGAGGTAGGGACAGATGGTGAGAGAGAGAGAGAAGGGAGCAGAAATATGAAAGGAGGAGCTGAGGGAGGTAAATCTGGAATGAGAATCAGATAAGGATAGAGGGAAGCACGAAGAGCTTAAAACCGCAAATAAATGAACCAGAGAGAGAGCATGAGAAAATTGAGGAGCCAAGGGGCGAGAGAGATAGAGGAAGAGAGATATAAAGAAAGAGAGAGATAGAGAGATCCGTCGTTGATAAGGGCAGTTAAGGTGGGAGCAAGAAGAGATTGTGGCGAGGTGAAGAAAACATCAGTGGCCACAGATTGAAACTTCGCCCTGAACGCGAATGAGCGCGAAAAGGAGGAAACGACCGCGTCGAGGCGATGATGAGAAGGATTCTGTAATGGAGGGAAATAGAGAGAGTAAGAGATATGAAGAAAGAAGAGAGAGAGAAAGAGCGGAGCGAGTTCAGGATTAAGTGTAGGCGGTTGGGTATTAAGATCAAGAGGTTCTTAAGACTTATTCCGAGAAGCTTCTCTGGCTTTCAAAACTAGCGTAGCAAGAGATTGATGTTTTTGATTCATTGAGGAAGAGATGGAGAATTTAGAAGAGTACTGAGAAAAAGAGGTTGAATGAGAGAGAATTGAATTGATAAAAAGAGAGAGGTAGAATGACGAAGAGAACGAAGAAGGACTTCACTCAGAGGATCGCGGCACGAAGGGTAGGTCAAAAAGTAATGGAATCAGGAAATCGCCTGAAGTTCTTTTGCTGTGGCCTCCTTACAGTTTTCTTTTTATAAGTACAGCATTTTTGAAAATTATTATTTTTATCCGTTAAATATAAAGTTTAAAAAGTTCCAACTTCTTTGCCCCAGAAGAAAAAGGAGAAGTAGAAAAGACGAAAACAACCGCAACAACCACAACAGAAACAACAACAACAAGAGTAACAACAACAACCAGAACTACAATGACACGAAATGCAAAACTTTTACTAATTTTTTTAAGGCCTTCAAGAATGATGGAAAGTGGCAAAGAGACCATTGGAATGAGAAGACCCAAGAAATATGAATTGGTGCATGTGTGTGTGTGTTAATTGGGCTCAAATAAATATAAATGACAACAACAATAACAACAGTTAGATTTATTTTCATACCATGATGTTGTTTTGAGTTTCGCTTGCATGTCGACTAATGGTTCCAGTTACAGAGAGACATTTATACAACAACAAAAACTATAATAAAAATACCAACAATAAATAAAACAACAACAACAATAAGAACTACAGCAAACATAAGAACAACAATAATAACTTCAACACAGTAGAAACAAAAACTATATCAATCCCAAAAACTTAACTACAGTAAAAAATACAACAACAAATATACAACAACAAAAAGAAATATCAATATAATTTACAACAACAATAGCTTCAAGCGGAACGGCAAACGAAATCACAAAAACAATAACAAGAAAATACAGAAATATATATTTCAAAAGTTTTGTAATATACATTTTTGGATTTCTTTTGCAGTTGTTACAGTTGGTCTGTTATTGTTGTATTTTTTTGTTATCGTTATTATTTTAGTTCTAGCCTTATGAAGAGTATTGTGAACAAAATCAAACCACACAAGTACAGAAACAATATCAACAACATAACATATGAAAAAAATGCTTGTACAAGAACAATTGCACAATAGTAGAATTACAAATACAGCAACAACAAACTCAACAATAGCGACAACAAGGATAACTGCTGCTGTTATTATAATAACAACAAAGACAACAACAAGGACGACAACAAACAATAATAAATCATAATAAAAATGAAATGCTTTACAGACGATTCGATTCCCACAGAAATCGAAATAATAACAACAACACCGATGACAATAGCAATGCTGATGAAATCCAAAAACAAATCAAACATGAACATATACAAAAACAACAACAATAACAAAAGTAACAACATCGAAAAACTTGTATGAAAAGTTTCATCGATCATATTGTAATTGTTGTTGCTATTGTTATTGTTGTTGCTATTTTTGTTGTTGTTGCTAGTTATTTGTTGTTGTACTAGTTATTGTTTTAGCAATGTTCAGGAAATAGCAAGTAATGTTTTTTTCATTCTTCCCCTCTCTTTCTCTCTCTAATTCTCATGCCCGATGTAGTTTTCGTTGTTTCCGATTGTTGTTGTTTTTATAGTTGTTACAATACCTGTAGGTGAAATGTGTTCTCCCACAAATACAAGCACAATAAATAATATGAAATCGACAAAGACCAAAAACTCCAACAACAATAACTACAACGACTATCACAGAAGAAGAGCACAAAAATTATGAATTTTTCAAATCAATTCGAAAGGAAGAAGAGAACAGAACACATGGTCTATTGTTGTTGTTGTTCTAGCTGTAGATTTTGTTGTAAATGTTGACGTTGTTAGTTTTTCGTTACCTATTTTTATAGAGGGTTTTTGATGTTGTTTATATAGAAAAGAAATGCACGAAAAGAAAACTTTGGAAGGAATTCACGAAACGGATTATTTTCCAAAGAGACATTTGAACCACTTGCACCCGAATTCTTGCAGTGACGTGGTACCTTCTGCTCCCGGGATACACTAACACAAATATAATATTACAAACACACACAGATAGACATACAACTAATTCCATGTAGCAATTCCGCGAACGTGTGCAATAATTCAAGTTTTTCCCGCAATCGCGGAAATGACGAAAACATGAAATCGTTTCCAATGCGATATCCTTGAGCTTCCCTCTGACTCCCTTCTTCTTCCCTCATTTCCTCATTCTCTACTTCTCTCATTCCCTCGTTCTCTTCTCCACCCATTCCCTTCTCAGACGTTCTGCTACCCAAGTTTTCCGTCCTCATGCTCGAAATCTATCCGTAGTTTATCGAGGTATGCGAGTGAGTTTGTGTAGGTGAATGGGTATTGGTGTTGTTGTTGTTGTGTGAGAGTTGGTGAAGTTGTATGAGATTTGGTGTTGTTGTCTGAGTGCTCTTACATGGGTGTTGTTGTAATTGTGTGGGTGCAACTGAATGTATGTGTGTGTTCGTCGCCGCAAGAAATCGCTCCGAAAAACCACTCTCAATATTTTCCACTCAGCTCTGGCAATTATTAAATGCTTCCGCATGCAAGGACGAACGAAGGAGGAGCGACGAAGTTCGACGGCGGACTGCCAAGGATAATGGCCCGAGGGATCCACACCATCAGAGGGTTAAGATAAGTTGGTGGTTCCTACGAACTGATTTAGTGGAGCTTCCCGGCGGAGGTTGCGATGGTTGCACGAGCTTACTTCAACTGGCTTCGTTTTGTCTGCCTTCGACATGATCTAGATGAAAGAACTTCGTAGGAATTTTACTATAAGACAGAAGCCCTGGGTTCCAAAGAAATGAAAAGCGGGAAAATTTTAATGAAGTGAACTCAATGTCAAGGATACAAAGAGAAGAGTGCTATGGATAATGAAATTTATATGGAACAATCTTCAGAGAATGAGGGACATTGAGAAAAATTCAAAGATAGAACGTCGTCTTTGGGACAAGAATAGTTTTGATTTCAAATACAAATTACCGAAGTTTATTTTTTATATAAGATTTAGTATAAATAACTTTTTATGTATTTTATATTTAAAGGCAGTATTATACAAAAGTAAAGGTATTGTAATCAAGAGAGATCGATCACAAAAAAATCG